>JACEEZ010004846.1:0-25402 GCA_016584305.1 Chionoecetes opilio | reverse complement strand
CCACATCATCACACCACACCATCCGCACCACCCATCACACTCTTCATAAACTGATAAACAAACTGCCAACCCTGAGATCAAATAAAGATATACACAAACACAGAGTTAAACAAATAAACACATTTATTGAAAGTCAAACCTGCACTGCCAACCCAACAACTGCTGGGGCCATTACTCCCTCACAGAACACAAGGGCACGGCTGCCACCACCACCCACCACCACCCACTGCCACACAGGACACACTGCCACAGCCACGGGTACAACCACACTTGTCCACACAACACACCACCTCAAAAGTGGATCTTCACGTGCCTGGCAATATCACTCTTTGTCTTGAAACACTTCTTACAAACATCACATTTGAACTCCCTCAAGCCAGTGTGTCTCGAGGCGTGTGTGGTGAGATAAGACTTGTGAGTAAATTTTTTCCCACACTCCAGACATTGATGATTTTTAACACCAATGTGTGACAGGGTGTGTTGGGTGAGGTGAGACTTTAGAGTAAATTTTTTCCCACACTCCAGACATTGATGATTTTTAACACTACTGTGTGTCAAGGTGTGTTTGGTGAGGTAAGACTTTAGAGTAAATCTTTTCCAACACTCCAGACATTGATGATTTTTAACACCACTGTGTGTCAGGGTGTGTTGGGTGAGGTGAGACTTCTGAGTAAATCTTTTCCCACACTCCAGACATTGATGATTTTTAACACTACTGTGTGTCAGGGTGTGTCTGGTGAGGTGAGACTTTAGAGTAAATCTTTTCCAACACTCCAGACATTGATGATTTTTAACACCACTGTGTGACAGGGTGTGTTGGGTGAGGTGAGACTTATGAGTAAATTTTTTCACACACTCCAGACATTGATAACACTGGGGAACAATTTGAAAAAAATAAATTGTTGAGTTAGATTTTTGAGCTTATTTAGACTAAAATTGGCATGCTGATTCCAAATCTGTAGTCAGTTTTTTTCTAGCACGTCAAGTTTTTTCTCCCAGCTTACCCTCCAGATTAAACAAAATTCCACTTGTGAGCTGTAGTAAACTTTTTTTGTTTTGGCAATTTGTTTGGCGCGTCCCTATTGGGCATTCGGTCTGTCTTCGTGAAGAATATGGAGATGTAAAGAGAGTCATTGAGTTATTGCAATATGACAAACACAATTGGATCATCTGTGTTGACCTTAAAATGGTGTCCTTCCTTCTTGGTCAACAACGTGGATACACAAAGTATCCCTGCTTACTCTGTATGTGGGATAGCAGAGCTCGAGAGAAGCATTGGGTTCAAGATGAATTGGCCTCCGAGATCTGATCTTAAACCTGGAGATCCTAACATTGTACATGAGCCACTTGTTGACAGGAAGAAATAATATTTCCCACCTCTGCACATAAAACTAGGTCTCATGAAACAATTTGTAAAAGCATTGTCAACTGATGGCGACTGTTTGAAGTACATCATCTTGGCATTTTCCTGGACTGTCAATTGAAAAAATCAAGGCCGGTGTGTTTTGATGGTCCACAAATTCGACAGCTCATCAAAGATGAACATTTCAACGGTACTATGTCAGACCTTGAAAAGAATGCTTGGCTATCATTCATTCAAAGACGTCGTCAAGAACTTTCTTGGAAATACACGTGCAAGTAATTACACAGAAATTGTTCAGAAACTATTGGAGAGCTACAAAGCGCTTGGTTGCAACATGAGTATTAAAGTACATTTTTTGCATAGCCATCTTGCCAACTTTCCGGAAAATCTTGGTGCTGCTAGCGACGAGCAGGTGAACGATTTCACCAAGATTTGAAGGTTATGGAAGAACGTTACCAGGTAGATGGATGTGCATATGATGGCTGACTATTGTTGGAGCATCACACGCGATAGTCCTCAAGTTGAACACTCCAGACAAAGCTACAAACGTAAATTTTTACCTTAACCTGCACACAATTATAGCCTTATCCTTTCTAAAAACATGATAATGTTAAATAAACATTCTATTCATGCCTATTTCTTTCATTTTTCATTGTATGTTAACATTTGCAACTTTTTATAAAAAAAGCACTGTTACTGTTATGTACATTATTTTTCATATTTTTTAAGAAAACGAAAATCCTACAGTTCAAAAACTTGACGTGATAGAGAAAAACTGAGATCAGTTTTGGATTCAGCACCCAAAAATTACTTACTAACAAGTGTCAGACCTAACTCAACAAAAATTTGTTCCCCAGTGTAATTTTTAACACCACTGTGTGTCAGGGTGTGTTTGGTGAGGTGAGACTTTAGAGTAAATCTTTTCCCACACTCTAGACATTTATGATTTTTAACACCACTGTGTGTCAGGGAGTGTTGGGTGAGGTGAGACTTATCATTAAATCTTTTCCCACACTCCAGACATTCATAATCCTTGACGCCACTGTGTGTCAGGAAATGTCTCTCAAGGTCACTCTTGTATCTGAATGATTTACTACATTGTGAGCAACAAAACTGCCTCTCTCCTTCTTGGCCTGAGCTGCCTGCCTCCAGGTGATTCTTGCCATCACTCCTGTGCCTCCCCACAGCTGAGGCAGACTGCTGCTGCTGCTCCCGCCACTGTTGTGCTGCTGCCTCTGCCAACAGCCTCCAGCGCAGCAATACTCGCGGCAGCACACATGTGGCCTGTTCTGCGGACGCTTTAGGGATGCCGGCGCGACGATGCCTTAGTGTGGGAGCAGAACACACCGCTGGGACTGTGACCTCCCCACCTGCAACGTGGTCACAGTCAGGACACGAGAGCCAGCTGGGACTGTGAACCTCACCACCTGCAAAGTGGTGAAGTCAAGACACAGAGGCCAGCTGGGACTGTGACCTCACCACTGCAACAGTGGGCACGTCAGGACACAATGAGATCCAGCTAGGGACTCTGACCTCAGCACCTACAACAGTGGTGACATCAGGACACAGAGAAGCCAGAGTGGGACTGTGACCTCAGCACACTACAACAGTTGGTCCAGTCAGGCCACACAGAGACCACGCCTGCCGTCACACTGTACACACACCCTTTCTCGCGCCTACCCACAACCCATGCTTCCTGCCTCCTGCCTCCCACACCGCCTCCTTGCCTCCCACACCCCTGCCTCCTGCCCCACACCCTGCCTTTCCTCTTCTGCCTCCACACCCTGCTCCTGCCTCCCACACCCTGCCCCCTGCCTCCAAACCCTGCTATCCTCCTCCCACACCCCTGCCTCCTGCCTCCCACACCCTGCTTCTGCCTCCCACACCCTGCCTCCTGCCTCACACACACTGCCTCCTCCTCCCACACCCTGCCTTCCCTGCTCCCACAAATACACCTGCTTCCTTCCTCCCACACCATGCCTCCTGCCCCATACCCTGCCTCCTGCCTCCCACTACCCTGCTTCCGCCTCCCACCCCCTGCCTCCTGCTCACACTCACCCTGCCTCCTGCCTCCCACACCCTGCCTCCTGCCTCACACACCCTGCTTCCTGCCTCCCACACCCTGCCTCCTGCCTCCCACACCCTGCCTCCTGCCTCCCATACCCTGCTTCCTGCCACACACACCCTGCCTCCTGCCTCACACCACACACACACACACACACACACCACACACACACACACACACACACACACTCACACACTCCTACAACACAGCCTCGCCATTCACCAGTAGTATTACATTATTAATCATCCAAATATCCCATTAAAATAATGTGACATTTTTTGTACGGGCGCTTCCACATACCCTGACCCCACGTGAATAAAGAACAGACCGTATTATTTTACACTAGGACCGAAATTGCCTACACAATTGGAAGTGTGGTTTCTGTTTACCTTATTGGATTCTAGGAAACATTCTCTCTATGAGCTTCCATTGCAAATCATTGCTTTTGGAGATAATGACATGTTGTTTATAGGGAGGCGAGAGATAAGTGTTTACGTCCGCCACACTCTTCTTCCTCTTGTGACCTGCATCGCCTCTGTTCTTCCCTTGCTGCGGACACTTTTTTAATGCGGGTTTGACTTTAGTTAGGAGGTTACAGCATGGGATTAGGCTAGGTTAGGTTAGTGAGTCAAAAGGTGGGGTTAGGTTAGTTTAATTTTCATATCTCATATACACTCCTTCCTATTCAAAACATCTTATATCTCCGAAAGTAGTGATTTGCGACGGAAGTTCATAGAGAATGTTTCCTAGAATCCAATAAGGAGAACAGAAACCACACTCCCAATTCGAGAGAACTGGAACTCGAAATGCCAGGGGTCGCTGGCAGTTTTAACTCACTTTTTTGATAATAAGTTGGTCTACTGGAAAACAAAATATGGGCTTATTCCACTGCACTTAAAACACAAAGGTATAATATTAAGAACGATTTTCTTCTATATGTATATTGTATAGAAGCCTGATTCTGTAAAACATTGTATAAAACCCAAATAACCAAGGAGTTATAGTTGAGGAGGCGAGGTAAATGCTACTCTATGATATTATATAGTCAATAACAATGTTTAGAAGTTATCTATACCTAGGCAGTCATATTTCCTGTTATTATTGTGTATCAATCAGATAGAAAGCCTGGAAGTGCAATGAGTCGACGCATGAAGTGGCAATGTTTTTTATTCAATCTCCCCCGCCCACCACTCCCCGCCGCGGCGTGTCGCCTCCACAATTATAACCTACATTGTCGCAGCAACAGGCCGATTTCGGCATTCTTTATTCTTCGTTTTTCCAAGCATTGCTTATTGTATTTTGACAAGCGTTTGCCAGACGCAGCAGTAATGTCTTAGAAAACAGTGGGAACATCGCCCAAATGTTACATGCCACAATATACATGAAAAAAATTATAATTAAGCTTTGCTACTCGAGGCGAGTAATTTGCATTAAAAATTGCATATTATAGAACGTTCCAGTCGTAATGCATGTCATCCATATAATCGTTAGAAACAACAGGAAGAACTATATTTTTCTGGTATTAAGATGCGGTTGCATCAATGTTTATCGCGAATATAATCTATGAAAAATATTAGCGCGGAGCCAAAACACAGTAGACCAACTTTGAGTTAAAAAATGGCCAGACGGAACACTGGGATTTCTCTGAGTTCAGTTCTCTCGAAATTGTGTCAGGCAATTTCGGCCTGTTGTAAATAATACCCTATACTTTATTGACTTAAGATCGCTGCGGCAAGAGGTACGGCAGGCGCGTTCCGAGGGGTGTCTGCGTCTAAGGGGTATACGCAATGGCCAAACTAGCGTATTTTTGTTGTCTATAGATACGGCGCCTGATTTCATAGCGTGATAAAGCGATCAGGCAGGCCTAAGAGGGTGGTTAGGCGTACACGTGGTAGAGGGGTTAGCGTAATTACAAGCACACACATCACACACAACACACACGAAATAATGATACAAGAACTACGGGTTCTAATCATAGAGGCTGCAGTCAGTTCGTACACAAGTGTTCGTACACCAAAAAGTTGTTACGTAGTCTTATGAAACCATATAGTCGTTCGTACCATCAGTCTCAGAGTTGAAACTTGACTACTAGTTACGAAACGAGGAAAAACTAAGAACTAATGGGCTCCACGGAAAGCGGACCCAAATGTGGCTCTACGTGTTATTACTTACTGTCCTCACAACATCTGTGTAGATTTGAATGAGTGCTGATCCTTACTTGACTACATGCCGATATGATGTTCAGGTTCTTGAGAAAACCTACGGTCCAGCGAAAAGTGCGCCAATGGACGACGAGTTTGAGAGAAAGTAGTGCCTATCTAAGTAGAGGTATAACCTATATAACTGTATGTGAGTCCTTAAATGTATATCAGACACGGGCATACATACCAATGTTACAATAACCACTGGTCAACAACAAAAAACAAAAAAAGTTCTGGCATGGAAAATTTAAGAAGTTTTAGACTAATTTGCAGGGTGCTGAATTCAAATCTGAGTCTTTATTTTCTCTATCACATCACGTTTTTGCGGTATATGTATATAGTCCATTTGCATGAATTTCAGAAAAAATTATCCTTCTATTGAGTTAGTGTAGCAAAAGGGCGGATTATATGGTTTATTTTTAATTCAGTCTCCCAATAAAACGGAGAATATCTTCGTTTTTTTGAAAACATTGCATAAAATTCCATTCTTTATGATCCGAAAGTAAACAAACACATTTCAACTTGCCCAGCAATCGGTCCGCAGGTAATGTTTTATTATTGAATTTTACATGAATTGAGTTATTTATTGGATTTCTCTGTGTTTCTTTTTTGTGAAACAATGCCTAAGGTGTAGGTGGTGCGTAGGCAAATTAAGGAACAACTCAGGTAGCTAAACAACTCTTTTTTTTTATTTGTCCGCAGTTGGTGTTGCTGCTCAACACAATGCCTCTACATCTCACAGAAGAAAGTGCTTAAATGATCCAAATATATTTTGCTACATCTGTGGAAGCTTTACCTTGGAAGACTCAGAGGCGCAACATTAGACTTGTTAAGAGCGTGTATTTTGCCGTACTCAAAAGTACCACTGGAGACCAAGACAAGCCATGGGCTCTTCACAAAGTGTGCAAAACCTGTGTTGAGGACTTTTGAGATCATGGTCTCAAGAGAAAAGAAGGACTAAACTTAAGTTTGCGTGCCTATGGTTTGAGAGAGAAACCAAAGCAATCATTAGATGACTGCTATTTCTCGCCTTGTCAATGTAAAAAAGTTTTTCAATAAGAAAACAGAAATATTGCAATACCCAAGTATCCCTTCAGCTATCGACCAGTTACCCATAGTGAAGAAATACCTGTACCAATATTTACTGAGCTTCAAAACAAAAAATGGATGAAACAGATCTCTGCTCACCTGCTCCCACTGATGAAGAAGGACATACAGATATTTTTCAGCATCTGATTGAAGATTGTGACAAACCAATTCTGTTGACCAGTCTGCTTTGACTGATTTGTTAGAGATCTTTATTCTACAAAAAGAGTCTGCTGAAACTGTTGTCTTCAGACTGCAAGAGAATAGAATGCTGAAAAAACCCGGACACAGGTGTGGTCCATTATCGTAACAGGGAGGAAGCAGACAACGAGTAAGTACTTCCATTCAGATGGCCAGCTTGTTCTATTTTATGATGTAGAAGGGCTACTTCTTTCTATGGGACTGGCTAGCATATGATTCAAGGGATTGGAGGCTTTTTATTGGACAGTTCCAAAACAAGTTTGAAATGTGTTCTGTTACACAATGGGAAATAAGTTAGGCTCTGTGTACAATAGGTCATTATGTAAAACTTAAAGAAGAATATAACAACATCAAGATTGTCCTAGAGAGGTTGCAATATCATGGTTCATGGGTGTTAATTTGTGCTCGATTTGGAAAATGGTAAATTTCTTTTAGGTCAGCAAGGAGGGTACACAAATACCCCTGTTTTCTGTGTTACTGGACAGTTAGAGCTACAGCAGAGCATTGGGTGAAAAAAAGAATGGCTCAGCGACAGAGTTTGGCATTCTGGCGATAAGAATGTCATCAATGATCCTCTAGTGGATAGGAAGAAAATTGTCCTTTCAGCCTTGCACATCAAAACTTGGATTGATGAAGCAGTTCGTCAAAGCTCTTGATCACAGTGGAGAATGCTTCAGCTAATATGTTCAACTTTTCCCTGTCTTGGTGAAGAGAAGGAAAAAGGCTGGAAAAAACTTGTGGACCTCAATAAGAAAACTAATGAGAGATCCAAATGTATCACATCAATGAATAGACAGAAGAAAGAGCTTGGAATGTCATTTGTAAGTGTGGTGAAGAATTTTCTAGGGAAAATAAGAAAGCAGACAACTATGAGAGATTGTGGAAGAGCTAATAATGAGCCTGCGAGATCTTGGAGTAGAATGAGTGTCAAAGGTTCACTATTTACACAGCCATTTGGACAAGTTTCCGGAGAACCTGGGGATTGTGAGCGAGGAAATAAGGGGGAGCGTTTTCATCAGGGACATTAAAACAAGGAAGAACGGTATAAGGCCGGTGGGACCACATATGATGGGGATTATTGCTGGGTAGGCTTGATGAGAGACAACCCAGAAGATGTAATCAGAGATCAGCCAATAAAAAAAATTCACATAACTGCTACTTGCCATTGATCTGTGCCCCATTATATATGTATTGTTTATATTCTATATCAATTCGTACTATATTTGATTTACTGGTACATGGACTGTAATCTTTGTAATTCCTTGATAAGAATATACAATTGTATACTAAAAAGCCTCAGTTCGTTTTAAGCTTGAAACCTTCGATATATAGGTTTTTTTTTGATGAGGTCAGTTTCATCAAAAATTGAACATGCCTATATTCGCGAAATTGAGTGATAGAAAAATTGAAGTTCAACTCGAATCAGCAGCCAAATTCAGTTAGAATTGTTTTAAAACCTTTTGCCAGAAATATCGGTTGACCAGGTATAATTCTTCCCAAATTACTCTATGTTACGTTACTACGTATATATCTATTTGTCTAAACTAGCTGTATTACTCCGCCAGCTTTGGCTATCGGTAGTGGTGGACACATCAGAGCCTCTCGCAGAGCAGCCATTGCCAGTCACCGTTCTGCCTCAGCTATGGAAACCTTGTTCTTTGGTATACCTGGCTCGTTCCAGTTTTTGATGGTATATAAAGATCCGAACTAAAAGGTTTCACAATTCCTCAAGGGACATCTGCAGCACTCTACAATCCTCTATATAAAGGTAAGAAGTTAACGTAGAATTATTGTTATACGTTTTACCGAAACTGGCATATCCCTGGAATGTTACTTTTAGGATATTGTTTTCCATAGTTTTGAAAAAGTTCCGCTCCCGTCCACTAGGTTTAGGTTAGTGAATAGCACGGGGGGGGTGGGTCGAGGGGGGCGGACGCCCGTTACGTTAGTTAGGTTAGATTAATTAGATTAGGTTAGATTAATAGATAGGTTAGGTTAGGTTTAGGCACAGCACGGGGGGGTCGAGGAGGGGTGTAGGTTAGGTCTGAGTTTAGTCATCTTTAGAATAGAGGCTGAACCTCCTATATTATTATAGCCAACAAGCTCGGAGACATGGTGGAAATCGGGGTTTTTGGGTGGTGGGTCCCACACACTTAAGGGAAATAATAGTATGGCCCCGATAAAGTTACGAACTAGGGACATTTCCTTAGTTTTAGGGATTTTTAGTGGGGGGAGGGAGGGGCCATATTTCCATAGTGTGTGCTCCCCCACCCAAAAAACCCGTATTCCCGCCAGGTCCCCAGGCTTTTGGCTATAAGAAGAAGAAGATACGGGGCTGGAGCAATTGTTCTTAATGTTTACCCCAACGATACCAGATATGTACGAAAAAAAGCAAAATCAGGTACGAAAAAACTAACCCAAAACCTGTGTACGAAAACAACTGTGTACGAAAACTCCCTGTCACCCTAATCATACACAGTTGTCTTTCCCCTCGTCCACTAAAAACAACCCTCTTTTTGCCCTGAATAGCTGTTCCCACCCTCCCTTCACCCCAAAACCCACACCACCCCTTACTCCCCCTTTGCTGTTGTTTTTAAAGGGGCAGTGAGTCAAAAAAAGGGTATTCGCCCGGGAGCGCCGTAAATAATCACGTCGTGACAGGGGTTTAGTTTTGCGGTGAAGGCACGGGTGGGGCGGAGGGCGGGGCGTCGTGACGGGTGGACGGCAGGGGGGCCCACAGGGTGTCAGGTCAAAGGTTGGAGTTCGGGGCGTGAGGTGACCACGTAAAAGTTGCGGTGGGAGTGGAAGCGGGGACATGCAGCAGAAGGGGGTCAAGGGCTCCGGGGGACGTTCCTGCAGCAGGGCGTGGGGTCGGCGGAGGTGCAGGCGGTGCAGGGGTGCGTGAGTGTTGTGGGGCCCGCCTCAGGCGGGCGGGGGCGGTCCAAAGCGCGGGATTTTTGTCTTATCCATGGGTGGGGGGGGATCTGGCGGTAGTGACCCATGGAGGTGGCACGGAGGGTGCCGAGCCCCCTATCCCAGGCGGAGGGAACATTAAAATAACCTTGGCGGTGGAAAGGGCAGAGGGGGGGGGGTGATGCTTAGCTTGGGGGAGGGCCATCTTTGGGACAGCATCAGCAACCCACTGATCATATAAAATGGTCGCGGAAGCCTGGCTCCAAATGGTTTTTAACTGCCGCCATCTTGCCGTAACCAAAAAAAAGCCCCCCCCCTTTTTTCTGCGGCTCGCGTTGCTGTCTGGTGTGTTATCGCCCGTCATGCCAAGTGTGGGTATTCCCCGTACAAACAGACCAGGACCTGGAATGGCAAATCTTTCCCCCTTTGGGGAAAACCCCCCAAAACAAAACCCACACCCCCAAAACCCCACCCACACCACCCCCAAACACACCCACCCACACCCCAACCCCCACCCCACCCACACCCACTCCCCACCCAGCCCTCCACTCTTAAACCTCTACCCCCTCCATCATCCACCCCATAGTTAAAAAAAAATAAAAAATTGATATGGTATACTTTTTTAATATAAGTAGATATAGATATAGTATATTTTTTTTTTATTTTTTTAACAATTTGTGGGAACGGGGCAGACCTGAGTCGGTTATGATACAAAAGATAAAAGCGCTTTCCCCATAAACGGGCTTTTTCAAGGAATAGTTTATTTTTCGAAGAAAGTAAAAAAAAAAAAAAAAAATAACCTTGTGGTTTAAAATTTGGTTTGGTTTTTTTACAACCTAAGGGTTGGTTAGGTTTCATTAAACCTTTAAGGTTTGGGTTGGTTTCATTAAACCTATAATTAGGTTGGTTTTTATTAAAACCTTTTTAAAGGTTAGCTAGGTTGGTTTCATTAAAATATAAGGTTAGGTTAGGTTTCATTTAAATTATTTTTTTTTTTGGGGGGGAGGGGGGGGGGGGGGGGGCGCAAAAAAAAACTATCTCCTTGCAAAAGACTTATTTTAGGCCAAGAAAAAATAGTGATGTCTCTTAAAAAGACCGCAAAAAATCTCGTCCCTTATTACCAAAAGTTTTTTCTAGTCTATATGAAACCATAGTCGTTTCGTACACTCAGCTCAATTGAATTGACTACTAGAGTTTCGAAAAACCCAGGTTTTCGAAAATACTCAAAATCATTACAAACTAATATTTTTAAATTAAAAAAAACTAATTAAAAAAGGTTTTTTTTTATTAGGGCCCAAAATTTTTTTATTTAATTTAAACTTCCCGTAACCCCGCGAGTATTTTTGGACCACGTGGCTCGCGCCGTACCCTGGCCGGGGGTAGGGGGGGAAAAAGGTTTAGGGAGGAACTGCGCGTTCGCTCATTATCAGACCCCACACATTATCTTTGAGCTGCCTTGGGGGGTGATAAGACGTTTGTGCTCCCCTCCCCAACGCAATATCACTGTCAATAAACGTTTTTTACCCAGTCCTAAATAGTGGTATGGGGCCTGGTCTGCTGTTGGGGGCCCGTGCGTGCCTGTGCCCTAACTCCCTATTCCCCTGATTATGCCGCCTGAGACGACGGCCGCCAGCCGGGTGCCGGGACATGGACACCACTTCAAGTCCCCAAGAGGTCCCGTCGCCCTTCCCCCCCGTTGGGGAACCCCCCTGCCTGATAAATCCTGCAACTTTCACGCTCCTTCCCTCCCTCACTGCCTCCTCCCCTCCACGCATGCTTAAATTTTTTTTCCCCCCCCCACCAACCCCCCTTTGGCGCTTCCTTTTGAATCCCCCGGGGTTTCCCCCCCCCAAATTTGCNCACCAATTGGAAAAAAAGTGGTTTCTGTTTACCTTATTAGACGTATTTCATAGATGAAAGACATTCAAAATCTCTATGAGCTTCCATTGCAAATCATTACTTTTGGAGATAATGACATGTTGTTTATAGGGAGGCGAGAGACAAGTGTTTACGTCCGCCACACTCTTCCTCTTGTGACCTGCATCGCCTCTGTTCTTCCCTTGCTGCGGACACTTTTTTAATGCGGGTTTGACTTTAGTTAGGAGGTTACAGCATGGGATTAGGCTAGGTTAGGTTAGTGAGTCAAAAGGTGGGGTTAGGTTAGTTTAATTTTCATATCTCATATACACTCCTTCCTATTCAAAACATCTTATATCTCCGAAAGTAGTGATTTGCGACGGAAGTTCATAGAGAATGTTTCCTAGAATCCAATAAGGAGAACAGAAACCACACTCCCAATTCGAGAGAACTGGAACCCAAAATGCCAGGGGTCGCTGGCAGTTTTAACTCACTTTTTTGATAATAAGTTGGTCTACTGGAAAACAAAATATGGGCTTATTCCACTGCACTTAAAACACAAAAGTATAATATTAAGAACGATTTTCTTCTATATGTATATTGTATAGAAGCCTGATTCTGTAAAACATTGTATATAACCAAATAACCAAGGAGGTTACAGTTGAGGAGGCGATGGAAATGTTACTCTATGATACTATATAGTCAATAACGAATGTTTAGAAGTTATCTATACCTAGGCAGTCATATTTTCCTGTTATTATTGTGTATCAATCAGATAGAAAGCCTGGAAGTGCAATGAGTCGACGCATGAAGTGGCAATGTTTTGATTCAATCTCCCCGCCACAATCTCCCCGCCGCGGCGTGTCGCCTCCACAATTATAACCTACATTGTCGCAGCAACAAGCCGATTTCGGCATTCTTTATTCTTCGTTTTTCCAAGGCATTGCTTATTGTATTTTGACAAGCGTTTGCCAGACGCAGCAGTACTGTCTTAGAAAACAGTGTGAACATCGCCCAAATTTTACATGCCACAATATACATGAAAAAAATATATTAAGCTTTGCTACTCGAGGCGAGTAATTTGCATTAAATTGCTATTATAGAACGTTCCATCGTAATGCATGTCATCCATATAATTAGTAGAACAACAGAAGAACTATATTTTTTGGTATTCAGATGCGGTGCATCAATGTTTATCGCGAAATTAATCTATGAAAAATATTAGTCGCGGAGCCAAAACACAGTAGACCAACCTTTGAGTTAAAACTGCCAGCGACCACTGGCATTTCTCGAGTTCCAGTTCTCTCGAATTGTGTAGGCAATTTCGGCCCTAGTGTAAAATAATACCCTATACTTTATTGACTTAGATCGCTGCGGCAAGAGGTACGGCAGGCGCGTTCCTAGGGTGTCTGCGTCTAAGGATACGGCAATGCCAACTAGCCGTATTTCTTGTTGGCTATAGATACGGCGCCTGATTCATAGCGTGATAAGACGATCAGGCAGCTCTAATAGGGTGGTTAGGCGTACACGTGGTAGTTAGCGTCATACAAGCACACACACACACCACACACACACTAAATAATGATACACAGAAATACGGGTTCTAATCATGGGCTGCAGTCAGTTCGTACACAAGTTGTTTCGTACACCAAAAAGTTGTTACGTAGTCTATATGAAACCATAGTCGTTTCGTACACTCAGCTCAGAGTTGAACTTGACTACTAGTTACGAAATGAGGAAAAACTTAAGAACCAGGGCTCCACGGAAAGCTGACCCAAATGTTGGCTCTACGTGTTATACTTACTGTCCTTAACACATCTGTGTAGATTTTAATGAGTGCTGATCCTTACTTTGCCTACATGGCCAATATTATGTTTCAGGTTCTTGAGAAAACCTAAGTCCAGTGAAGTGCGCAATGGACGACGAGTTTGAGAAAGTAGTGCGTATCTAAGTAGTAGTTATAACCTATATAACTGTATGTAGTCTTAAATGTATTATCATACACGGGCATACATACAATGTTACAATAATTCTTCCCAAATACTTATGTTACGTATTCTAGGTATATATATATTTGTTAAACTAGCTGTATTACTCCGCCAGCTTTGGCTATCGGTAGGGTGACACGTCAGAGCCTCTCTCAGAGCAGCCATGCCAGTCACCGTTCTGCCTCAGCTATGGAACCTTGTTCTTGGATACCTGGCTCGTTCCAGTTTTTTATGGTATATAAAGATCCGAATAAAAGGTTTCACCAATTCCTCAAGGACACTGCAGCACTCTACAATCCTTATACTTAAAGGTAAGAATTTAACGCTAGAATTATTGTTTATACGTTTTTCCCGAAACTTGGCATATCCCTGGAATGGGTCTACTTTTAGGATATTTTTCCCATGTTTTGAAAAGTCCGCTCCCGTCCACTAGGTTAGGTTAGTGAATAGCACGGGGGGGGGGTCGAGGGGGGCGGAGCCGCCCCGTTACGTTAGGTTAGGATTAAGTGATTTAATTAGATTATAGTTGTTAGGTTAGTGGCACAGCACGGGGGGGTCGAGGAGGGGTGTTAGGTTAGGTCTGTAGTTTTGTCATCTTTAGAATAGAGGCTGAACCTCCTATCTTCGTATAGCCAACAAGCTTGGAGACATGGTGGAAATCGGGGTTTTTGGGTGGGGGAGCACACACTTAAGGGAAATAATATTATGGCCCCGATAAAGTCTACGAACTAGGGACATTTCCCTAGTTTAGGGATTTTTAGTGGGGGAGGTGCCATATTTCCCTTATGTGTGTGCTCCCCCACCCAAAAACCCCGTATTCCCGCCAGTTCCCCAGGCTTGTTGGCTATAAGAAGAAGAAGATACGGGCTGGAGCAATTGTTCTTAAGTTTTACCCCAAACGATACCAGATATGTACGAAAAAACGCAAAATCAGTGTACGAAACAACTAACAAAACCTGTGTACGAAACTCCCTGTCACCCTAATCATACACAGTTGTCTTTCCTCCTCGTCCACTAATAACAACCCATCATTTGACCTGTAATAGCCTGTTCCCAGCCTCTCCTTCACCCCACAACCACACACACACCCTTACTCACCCTTTGCTGTTGTTGTTGAAGGGCAGTGATGTCAAAATCAAGGATATTCGCCCTGGAGTACAGCCGTGAAGTAATCACAGTCGTGACAGTGGCTTAGTCTTGCTGGTGAAGGCACAGGTGAGGCGGAGGACGGGCGGGGCGTCGTGACGGGTGGACGGCAGCGGGCGGCCAGCAGGGTGGTCAGGTCAAAGGTTGTGACGTTCAGGGCGATGAGGTGACCACGTAGAAGTTGTCGGTGGGAGTGGAAGCGAGGACACTGCAGCAGGAAGTGGTCAATGGACTCCGGGACGTTCCTGCAGCAGGGCAGTGCGGGTCAGGCGTGAGGTGCAGGCGGTGCAGGTGTGCGTGAGGTGTTGTGTGGCCCAGCCTCAGGGGGCGAGGGCGACGTCCAAGACGCGGGGACGTTTGTCTTATCCATGGGTGCGGGGGAGTGGCGTATGACCCATGGAGGTGGCACGGAGGGCGTCGCCGAGCGACCTATCCCAGGCGGAGCGGCAGACATTAGAAATGAGACGCTTGGCGGTGGAAAGCGGCAGAGGGAGGGGGTGATGCTTAGCTTGGAGAGGGCCATCTTGGCAGCAGCATCAGCAACCCACTGATCTATATAACATGGATCGCGGAAGCCTGGCTCAGCACTGGTTCCAACTGTCCGCCATCTTGCCGTAACCAAAACAAAGCCTTGTTTCTGCGGCTCGCGTTGCTGTCCTGTGCGTGTTATCGCCTTCGTCATGGCCAAGCTGTGCTGCTATGTCCTGTACAAACAGACCAGGACCTGGAAGTGGCAAATCTTTCCACCTGTGAGTAACACCACACACACACCCACACCCACACCCACACCCACACCACCCACCACACACACCCACACCACCCATACCCACACCCACACCCACACCCACTCCCCACCCAGCCCATCCACTCTTAATCCATCTACCCACTCCAGTCATCCAACTACTAGTTAAAAAAAAATAAAGGTTGATATGGTATACTTTTTTATATATAAGTAGATATAGATATAAGTATATTTTTTTATACTTGTTAACAATTAGTGGGGAACGGAAGCAGACCTGAGTGCGGTTATGATACAAATGATCATAGCGCTTCCTAATAAGCGGTGCTTGTTCTAATGGAGATAGCTTTATTTTGCGAAGAAAAAAAAAAAAAAAAAAAGTATACCTTGTGGTTAAAGTTAGGTTAGGTTTCATTACAACATATAAGGTT
Organism: Chionoecetes opilio; assembly: GCA_016584305.1. Classification (NCBI taxonomy): domain Eukaryota; kingdom Metazoa; phylum Arthropoda; class Malacostraca; order Decapoda; family Majidae; genus Chionoecetes; species Chionoecetes opilio. Next base: position 9,412 of record JACEEZ010004846.1, on the reverse strand, counting down.
AGGTTAGGTTTCATTAAAACCTTTAGTAGGTTAGGTTTCATTAAAACCTATAAGGTTAGGTTCATTAAAACCTATAAGGTTAGGTTAGGTTTCATTAAAACCTTAAGGTTAGCGGTTAGGTTTCATTAAAACCTATAGTAGGTTAGGTTTCATTAATATTATTTTTCTTGGGGGGGGGGGGGGTGCGCAAAATAAAACTATCTCCATTGCAACAAGCACTTATTGTAGGCCAAGAAAAAATAGTTGATGTCTCTTAAAACGACCGCAAAACTCTCGTCCATTATTACCAAAAGTTGTTTCGTAGTCTATATGAAACCATAGCCGTTTCGTACACTCAGCTCAGAGTTGAACTTGACTACTAGAGTTACGAAAAGACACCAGGTATGTACGAAAATACTCAAAATCAGTGTACGAAACTAACAACTTTCAATTCAATATACCTAATTAAGAAAGGTTTTTTGATTAGGCCAAAGGTTTTTGATTAATTTAAACTTCCTGTAATCCCCGCGAGTAGCTTCTATGGACCACTGTGGCTCGCGCCGTACCCGTGGCCGCGGCGGTACGGGGAACACGCCGTTATAGTGGACGAGAACTGCGCGTTCGCTCATTAGGTCAGACACACACACATTCGGGGGCTAACACTGCACTCTTAGCCTCTCGCTTTACCACATACACCACACCTGTCACTACACACCTGTACGGCCTCGCAACACACCTGTCACTACACACCTGTACGGCCTCGCAACACACCTGTCATTACACACCTGTACGGCCTCGCAAGACACCTGTCACTACACACCTGTACGGCCTCGCAAGACACCTGTCACTACACACCTGTACGGCCTCGCAACACACCTGTCACTACACACCTGTACGGCTCGAAGAACCTGTCACTACACCTGTACGGCTCGCAACACACTGTTGTCTGTGTATCACCGTAAATAAATGACTTGGAAGGTTCGACGATGCACTAGGTTGGAAGTTTAGTAGTAGTAGTAGTAGGTGTTAATAGTAGTTGTTCGCCCCAGGAACAGCTACACAACCAAGGGACGACCAGGCGAAGAGCATGGACTGAAAAGCGGCTCAAGTACAGGCAGCCACAAGCAGGAGGTGTAAACAGTATGGCGGCTGAGTGTCAACAACTTTATTCTCACCAGCTGGTCAGAACAACAATGGACCAATTTACTCACACCTAAAACACGGAGTATTATAAAGCTTTTGGGTGCAATATAGGCTACATATCACTGTACCTCATATTCTTTTTGCTGAGAAATGCACCATAAATGAAATATATGGCCTTTTTGGGGCCAAAATATCACAACACGGCGGAACGCGCTGTCATTGGTTGTGACGTAGTAACTGCAAACTCAGATCTCGCCTGATCAGCTGATCGGCTTGTTTTGGCTCAGCAAACAGCAAATTATAGTTTTATTTTACTAACCTAACTAACTTGCATTGCCCCTACTACCGCAAGATGACCAGTAATCCTCCTTTAAGTGATGTAGTAGGTATTCACTGTGTTTGTGAATATGTAAGTTGTAGTTTATAAGGAAAAAGTGAGGGACAGCAGGAGCAAAGTGTGCCCGTGACACGCAGGTAACCAGGTGGATGACTTCGGGGAATCGCAATTCCGTTATAGGGAGACTTATCGGAATGTAACCTGCAAGACATGTACAAGCTAGAGCAGCTAGAAGAAATCAGTGTAGAGGTACACTAGGTAGCAAATGTCTCAAACTATAAACACACTGGCTGGTCTGAAGTTAAAGGTTCCTGTCACTAGGCGGCGGTAGCTTCTAGTTCCGTGTAGTAGAGTGACGAACAAATTGGACCTGTGTCATTTTTCGTTTATGTTGTGTAAGTTTGCTTATGTGGGGGAAAGAAAAGGAAAAGCGATTACATTTCTACCTGTTCCTCTATTGAGTTCGTACTATCTCGTCATAGCATCTTTACATGTCATTTGCAGGTTTCATTTTAGATTCTCACTTACCACTATAAAGGAATGCTACGGATAGCCAGAAGTCGTCGCTGTCAAGCGTGGCGCTTGTCACGGGCATTATAGCTGCCTGTCTATTCCACTTTTTACTTTATATAACTACAACTTACATTCATAACATGAAAGTAAGCAAACACAGTGAATACACTACTACATTCACGAAGAAACACTGACGCAAATGTCCTTAGAAGGAGGATTCTGGTCATTTGCAGGGGAGTGCACAGGGGTTAATGCAAAGTTTGGTGTATTAGTAGGTAAGTACATATAGAAAGCCAGCCGACCCTTTAACAGACTGCTGTCTTGCTGCTGCTATAAAGTCTTAGCTTGTAGGTGACGTCACCAAATCATGGCCCTACAGAATATCCAGGCGCCAGTCCGTATTAGAGGGCGTATACATTTTCACTGTAAAACAACCACCTTTTAAATTGCTGTATAAATCAAAAAACCTACTGGTCACATAGTAAGAAATTAGAAAAATCACATCACTGACCCAACTATAATGAAAGGCTTGAACTGATGTCAAATCAATCCTCTACCTCATAAAGGTAGGAGAAACGGGTTTCCATATTGTGCAAATAACTTGTAGTATGGTAAATATCACCCTAATCTCATCAATAAAAATGCAATGGCCAAGATAAAAAAAAAAACTAAAAACTAATGAAATTACTAAAAACCCCAAAAGCCCAAGGTAACAAAACTCAACACAGTGTAGTTTTGTATGAAGTGGTAATAGTAGTTAGTAGGTGGTAATAAATGTAAAGTAAGTAGTAGTAGGATGTGTAATAAGGCTATCAACATGCCAAGCAGCCAAACACCCAGCCCCCCCCAATGCCAATCAGGAACACGGCCCAATGTATTGTTTGGTTATGACAAAGATGTCGGCTGGTGACTTCAGTATCTGCGGCCACAGCTAGGACCAGATCCGCGATCCATGTTATAATAGAAATACAGGGCAAGCAGCCTCAAGTGCCCAGGATATGAGGGAGGCAGTAAGGGAAGCACCCACTGCACAGGTGATCCTCCAGCATACTGAAGGCCTAGGTCACAAGACGGGAGAGGAAGTCAGCCGTTGCAGGATAGAGTGACACCGGATGGTGTGGATGGAAGCCAGGATTCTGGCGAGATCGGGAAAAGAGGAAGGATAGGAGGGAGGAAGAGGAGGACAGTGACTCGTATCTATACGAAGAGTGATGTGGCCCTAGTGTATGACTCTGACCACAGCTCTGGCCGAGGGCATAGGTTTCGCAGATGGTTCAGGGTAAGGAACACAGCCTGTCGTTGTCCGACACCATGAGCGAAGAAGTTCTCGACTGACAGAACCATACTGTTTCAGGATGAAAGCGATCAAGAGCCCGCACACGTTCCTGCAGACTGTGAGATGGAAACAGCGAGGTGTCATAGAAGACAGAGCCTGTAGAAAGGAATGGTGGAGCCTCGGACGGTATATTCCAGAGAGCCATCAGTGCAGCATCTTAAAATGGGGTGGTATGAGTGACAATGTCGATCCATGACGTATGACAGGAAATCAAAGAGACGAAAGGCTGCCAGAGAAATGCCAAGCTATATGAGCAGTTTGTGTCGAAGAGGAAGATCTTGGGAGATAGTCAGGGCAAAACCACCGAGAAGGAAATGTCCAGCCTAAGGTGGACCGGGGAAACCGGGGTTACGAGTTACGGTGTGGGCATGAGGGCTGAGCGTAGGACTGGTGGTTCTGGTGGCAGGTCCTTCAGACAGACTGGGCCAGCAGGTTTCTGCAGGACAGTAGAGGCTGACGGGCTCCCAGGAAAGATGGTGACCGCGTCAAGCCAGATGGAGTTCATTGATACGCACGATACGTGTGAGGATCCCCACCGGAGAGTTGCAACATAAAGAGTGGCTGACAAGATGTTTTTGTAGTATGTGGGTAGCGGGTGGGAGGCTGGCGGCGAGGGGACGGACTCTTACCTTTTGCTGGGGTAATGATGACACAGGACTCCATACTGTGTACCTGCAACAAGATGTATGAACAGCAGAAGATGCCGACTCTCGCACGGTTGCTAAGAGCGATAGTTATGCCAAGTCCAGAGGGATACCTCATGCCCCATGGAGCTCCTCAAGGGCCGGCTATTTTGCCGAGGGGACGTCCAGTCTTCCTGAGGGTGTGGGAACGGGGACGGTGTGTCTGAAAGCCATTAATAGAGCTGCCAAGTAAGGACACCTCCTGCTCTAGACCTGGATGACCGCCCTTTTCGGTAGTAGTGTTAATGAGGATCGGTCACGAAACTGGCCCCCCGGCGGACACCACGCCACACTCCTTCATGATTATGTTGAGGCGTAGTTGCAGGGTTATGGTACGGAAGGGTACCAATTGAGTGAGACCAGGTCAGGCCACGTGGGGGACCATCCAAGCCGCAGGACCTAGGCAGGTATCAGTCAAGGGTCCTGTGCTAAGGCACTTCGCGAAAACGAAAGGAGAGGCTTGAGGGCCACTAAAGGATTTGACAAGTTGGTCGTGTATATTCGTGTGTGCAAGCCAGTACGTTGATGTCAGTGGGTGGTCGCGTGAAAGCAGGCTTGACGGCGGTGTTGTGAAAAGCACATGAGTTAGGTGGTTAGTTGGGAGACTTTTGGAAGCATAACTGAGAGACCCCCATGTCACTGCGTACCCAGTTGGTTTTAATGCTGCTGCCGAATCCTGCCCACAAGTATAGCTGTGCCTTGGGGCCTACGGATGTGTTTTGGCCTCTGCATCGATGCACCCTGGTAATGGACGTTATTACCTGTGCATTTCCATGCCTTATTTGTTTGTAGACTAAGAAGGTACATTATTCCATTCGTAAGATTGTGGGGTTAGTGATATGGAGAATTGGGTCTTACCGACCTAGCAAGGGAACGGACATTGAGAGCAAAAGTAAATTGGGCATTACGTAAGGTTGGTAGGATGGAACCCGCGGCACGCACTCTCTGAAAATATGGATGGGTATAGGAAGAGAGGTTGGGGGCCACACGGCACCCTACCGCAACCTGAAGCATGACCCCCCAGGGCATGACAAGAATGACCGGAGCCAGGTGCGAATGTTTTCTCTGGATATCCCGTGATGATTCATGGATGCACAACTTCATGCGAGCGAGGGCCTTCGTTGGGACGCCAAGAGTCAAATGTTGATGCTCCCTCTAGATGCTACCATCAAGCAGGGACCTTAGGTCATGACCTCGCCTTTACCCTGTGTTTAAGTATCTACTAGATGTCTGGTACTCCAACTGCACCGAAATCACGGACATCTTAGTGGTGACTGCCTCCTGCCGGAGGCACTGAAGCTCGACCATATGCACCTCACTCAGGAGGCGATTGGGCCGGGTCCTCCAGCCAACCAGGACTAGGCTAAGTGGGGCCACAGTAATCCTTCCAGGAGGCTTACCCACGACAGGGAGCAGAAATAGTGCGGTCAATGTGGGCGGTGGCTCTTGTATATCCACCCGACAGTAGGGCCCGTCCAATATCCCCGGGGTGTTGGGGGATTGTTGATTACGTCATAGGCCGAGTAGCAGGGTGGAGGGATTTCCAGCACGTAGGGAGACGCCCCTGGAGGCCCAACTTGGTGTTGAAAGGGATGATGAAGAGAGTGCCTGTTCTTCGTGATCTTCAAGGAGGTTTGTATCACGCTGAAGTAGGAACTCATTACGGCTACAAGTTATCCCCGAAGCTCCTTCGCAGTTTTCCCCGGTCTTAAAGGTGGACAAGGCCCGATCGCATCTCATCAGTCGTCTCCAAGGACTGCGTAAGATCGATGCCGGAGAATGACAAGGAGGATACCCGCGTGCAACCCCGCTATATTTCAGTTTGAGCTGGCAGTGATGACGTGTTAAGGGGGACACGAACGTAGTGAACACATCGTCCGCATCGTGACAGCAAGGCGTGACCCTTCGAGGGACCATGCGTCCTAGAAACCAATCTCCTGTCACCTGGTAACTATTGTCGTAGGCGGCACAGCCAAATGCCAGGACTGTTCGGTTTGTCATCTAGGAGGGCGGTTTTGGCAACCATCCTTCAAGGCAAGTGAGAGGCGGTTGTTTTTTTTAATTGCCCTCGAGAGACCACTCCCATGGAATGGAAAAAAAATCCCACGTACACGCTTTGTGGAGGGAGGAGTGGTGAGAGGGAAAGCGCAGGTAGTAGGGCGCCCCATGCCTTCCTCTGGGCAAGGAGGATTTGGTCCTTGGGTACATTATTGCAGTCTGAGGTCTACGATAAACCACCAATCTGTAGTGTACGACCTTCCGAACGCCATAGGTTTCCACGCACCCTCCTAACGGGCCGTTAGATGCTTCAGGCGCAGTACTTTGCGCCACCTTTGAGTAATGCAGCCGAAATGTAAAGGACGGCGAGAGGGGGGACGAGCCGACGCGTCGGAGGAGATTGATGACCCCCAGGACAGCCCTTGTTTTATTATGACGCGTGCTCCAAAGGACTGACGCGGGTGGAGGAAAGGGAGGCAGCAAGCGTTCCTCCAGTGGATCAAGGCGGTAAGAGGAGATCGCCGGTGTGGGTCCATTTTCTTTGATGTGCTGCCTCGTGAAGATTTGGGTCCAGCCGGAGGCCAAGTGAACTATAAGTCCAGTCGAAAGGAGGCAAGCAACCGGCGTCAAGTGAGGGGGCATGGCCCAGCAGTGACACGGCACACAGGTGGAAGGGAAGTGGGCAATAAGGTTGTGGGGAAGGTGGGTCACATCTCCCCATGTAAGGGTCCCCACGTGCTGGTGCACGGTCATGGCACTGAAGGCTGGGTCCCAAAAAGGGGACTGAATCAGGTAGCCCCCGTAGGTGGGGATGGAATGGACGGGAAGGCAGGACCCATGGGGGTGGAAAGAAGGGAACAGGCGACCAGGCAAGACCCCGTGTAGGAAAAGTAAAGGGAATAGAGCTGAAAAGAGCGCCCGCACGGAAGATGTTGGTGACTGAGTGAAGGAGTGGAAGGTCAGGTTCCACCCCATACACACTCGAACTGTGATGGACATTGAAGATCACCCCATGAGACAACAGGACAGGGACCACGGAGGAAGGAGGGGAAAATTAGGGGAGGGGATATCAGTTTCACGGTTATGTGGCACCATCAAGCGTATTATTCTCTCTATAGCCACGCGCCAGCAACGAAGGGAGGCGATGCCCATACTGCAGCTTGCGTCAGCAACCCTAGCTGCGACCACTTACGATGTTGGTCTGTGCTGGCCACTGTGGGTGCTACCATGGGAAGAGGCAAGGGCAAGTCAGAGGGACATGGTCGAAGGGTTGGGCCCCCCCCCCCCCCGCCCCGTGAAACTGCAAGTCCGAGGACGCGCCTTCCACGCCCCTGAAGGGGTCGTCCTTCCGGATGATGAGGAGTTTGTATAGCGGTTAGTGTGAGGGGACTGGGGGTGGGGGGGGGGGGATGGGGAGAGCCACAGTTTTCCCACAACCCCAACCACAGAAGGTAAAAGTTTCCCCCCAAGTGGGTTTCTTGAACCTCCGGGGGTTTTCTGAAGCCAAGGGGGAAAGGGGCAATTCCCACAAGGAGCAAGGGGAAAGGGCCCCATCATTTTGAAAGGAATATGGAGAGACCGGAGGAGGGGGGAGTGCTGGCCAAAAGACTGGCTAGTTAGGGCAGGGGATTGGACGAAGCCCCCTGTTTTGGGTCAAGGTTGGATAAGCTTTCCCATGAGAAGGGTTTGGGAAAATCTGCGGCATGGACGTTTGGTGTCTTTGTCCCGTGGAACGGAAACAGGATTTGGAGGGAGGGGCCGAAAGGGTGGAATTGCCGTGTTGGGGCGGGGTGGTGGTGGCCCAGAGAGAGGGCCGTTGGGGGCCCCGCCCGGAGGCAAAGCACCGGGGGGCAAGGGGAGGGCAGGCCACGGCACCTTGCCCGAGAAAGGGGGGGGAAACCCCCGGCGGGGGGTGGGGGAAACGCCCCACCCCCAGCCCCCGTGGAGTGGATGATTTATCCACAATGGGGAGGCAAGGAGAAATTTTAAACCCCCCCGAAAGGGGCCCCCCCAGGGGGTTGGCAGCTGGGCGGGGGCGGGGGCGATCTTCCCATGGTGGTTCCGGGGGGCCTGGGGGGAAGGGGGCCCCGCAAAAGGGGGAAAAGGGAAGAAGGGGGGGAAGAGGGTTTTCCTGGGGGGGGTTTTAAAAAAAACCCCTCCTTTTAGGTCCTTACAGACAACCAGTGGTAAAAACCTGTTCCCTTGGAAAGGAGTAAAAAGCGAACCCCCGGGGTGACGGCCATGGGTGGCGGGGCAAGCCGAAGGGATTGGGCCAAAATAGTTGGGAGGGGTTTGAAAGAGGAGGTTTTGGGCCCCGGGGAAAAAATTTTTTTGGGAGGGGGACAGGAGCCGCAGCCGTCTCTTTGGGAAGGCAGGAAGGGGCAATCCCTTCCTGGGACCAGGGCCCTGGCCGTAAACAGATGTTGGGCCCCCCCTGGTTGGAAAAAGGGGCGGGGGGGGGCGACCCCTGGGGCCATGATGCCCCACACTGAAACCGTAGAAAAGGCCCCGACACAGGCAGCCTTCCCCCACTTTGGGCTCCTCGGGGTTGGGGGGCCCAGCAAAGCGGGGGTTTTGCAAGCGGCACGGAGCAGCAGCAGGGTGTTTTTGATGGAAATTGGCCAAACTTTTAAGGCCCTGATTCCAACCGGGTTCGCCGAACCCAACCAGGGGGTTTGCCCGCGAGAAACGTTAAAAATATTAGTGGCTCTTTACAAATGGACATGTCTTAATTATCTTTAATTTCAAAAGCCAACCACGTCACCCAAACAAACCCCCACTTCCCAGACCCCACAGCTTTACCTCCTACGTGGTCAGTCCAGTACAATTAAATTATAGTTAAAGAAAATGAAAAGCAAATTATGAAACAAACAGTTAGATAAAAAAATTAAGTGGGTTTATTGCCCGGTGCGGGAATAGCCCCCTTTCAATTCCTAACTCGCAAGTTTTGGCGACACAGGGGGTTTGGGTAGGAGATGGACCCAACGCCGTACGAGTATAATAACGTTTACACGAGACATGCCAGCCACTTTCAAACACTCTTCCCTCAGCAGTTTTTTTTTGGACGCGGGGCAAACCGAGTGAAACCGTTTGGTTAATTATTCCTAACCCAGTAACGTTAGTTTTGATACGAATTTTTTTTAAGCTGAAAGCCATGTTTTTCAAATATTTTTTTTTGAAAAAAGAAAGAAAATAGTGGGAAGGAGGAACAGTGGACCGTGAAAAGAATCACAAAAACCACAGCCCAAGTTACGAGTAAAGGAAAAAAATGGAGTGGGATGTTTGTAAAAAAAAAATCGCCCTTTTTAACAATGACAGTTTTTTTGGCCGTACAGAGGAAAGGAAACCTGTTTCTTTTGGGGGAATTTGTTTTGGGTAAAAAATTTTTTAACACCAATTGGCCCGATTAAAAAGGGCCACCTT
>JACEEZ010004845.1:27500-29680 GCA_016584305.1 Chionoecetes opilio | reverse complement strand
AGGGACTGACGAGTAGACCTGGCGTGGCAGATATAGTGGGGTTCAGCTACTACTGGTCCGCATGAACAATGGTCCCCTTGTTCGGGGAGTAGTTATGGGCATTTCCAGGAAACTGCAGCTGTCAGTTGTTGAGGTTACTCCGGTTGATGAGCGTATAATGCGGGTGAGAAGAAACAACTCGGGTTTCATGTCTTGCTGCAGTGTACGCTCCTACCGAGGTGTGTGAAACTGAAGAGAAGGAGATGTTCTACTCCAAACTCGACTCTCTATTAGACCAGTGTCCTCCTCGGGACACACTCATTGTCTTGGGCGACTTCAATGCTATTACTGGCACTGTGAGAGATGGCTATAAATTATGTGTATTCCATGGTCCCCATGGCTCCGGTACCAGGAACATTTACATATATCCTCTTATGAATTTTGCGAGGTCCAGAAGGTTGAGAATTGCAGGCTCATGGTATCAGAGACCAGAGCTGCACCCCTACTGTCCGCTGGACATGGTATATTAATGCCAGGTGGGTTGCTGAGTAGATCGACCACATCCTCATTAGTACTCGTTGGAGAATACTCAAGAATCGCAGAGTTTACCGGGGTGCTGTGGTCTTTGCAATTGATCACAGACTATTTATTGCTACATTTAAGCTTCATGTCAAGTTCAGAATAATCTCAAGAGGTAACCATATTGTGTTTCATCATGAGAATCTGAAGGACTTGACATGTGCCCATGAGTATGCAGTGATAGTCTCAAATCGGTTTAATGTGCACGGTGCCTTCGAGGACCCTGTAAAACTGGGATATCTTCAAACTTGAAACCTTCCAGGCTGCTAAGGAGTGTATTGGGGAGGTGAAGGCGTGGTTTTTGACTCGAAGAGACGCTGGAGAATATCGAGGAGAGTCGCACTACATAGCTTGCTGGGAACCAGGAACAATAAAGGGCTCTGTCACGCAGGACTAGGACCCTCCTGGGGAGAGAGAAGAGAGGTATATCAAGAGTCTCGCTGAGGATGTCCAGGGCCATTTGAACGCTAATGACCTCCGACCCCGCCTACCGAGCCTGATGAAGCTCCGTTTCAAGTTTCTATCTCGGGCGAGTACTATCCGAGCAGCAGATGGACGCCTCGTGTCGGACATGGATGGGCAGATGGCTCTTGAGGTTGAGTACTTTGGGCAGTTGACCACGGTGGACTCTCTAATTGGGCAGCTTCACACCACTGGATTACAAACATTGGATGCCGATCCTCCCATTGACGAAGCTGCCCCTTTCTTGACGAAGTCAGATAGGCTGTAAAAAAAAGTTGTGGGGTGGAAAGGCAGCTGATATTGAAATATCAATACGGAGTCAAAGCTGGGGTGAGGCCATGATCCGTGGGTTGCATGCTGTTCTCACTGCCGTGTAGCAATCAGGTACCATTCCTTCTGACTGGTTAAGGGGTGAAACTTTTGCTGTTGCCCTTGACATATCAAAAGCTTTTGATAGACTAGGGAAGAAATCTTTAATGAGTAAATTACCCTCATTCGGTTTCTATCCTTCTCTCTGTACCTTCAGCTTAAGTTTAATTTCAAACCGTTATATTGCAGCTACTGTAGACGGACATTGTTCTTCTCCAAGGTATATCAATAGTGGTGTTCCTCAGGGTTCTGTCCTATCACCCATTCTCTTTCTATTATTCATTAACGATCTTCTAGGTCTACCTGTGAGGAACTACACCTGAACTACACCTCCCTCGTCACGGTAACGGTGATTACCACTTACACTTTCACTAAGCGGCGTGCTTCGATGCTTCAAGTACTGTTACCCGACTATCCACGTTAACACTTTCTGCCCCGTTTCCCGGGATAAGGGGGTAGTCGACCTATTGTGATGACGGAGCCCCGCCGCCCACGGTTGGACAGACAGCCAAAGCTCTCCACGCTAACAACCCCTCCACTACTTGCTGTTATTCTCAACCCCACAAGGCACTCGCTGGAGAATTGGGCTCTCCTCCAGACTACCCTTCACTTTCCTGCACACTATTCAACGCCCCCCGCCATTTGAAGTGGAATCTACGGGGCTGAAGATTGCTATTGCAGTTCACCTCCTCCCCAGGCAGCGTTTCAGGGAGTTCTTAGGGTGACATTACCCCTGCTATGATATTATCTATCATTGCAGTTGTTGTTTGGGTCCTTGTTAATTGGCGGCT
>JACEEZ010004845.1:0-20000 GCA_016584305.1 Chionoecetes opilio | reverse complement strand
TTTCCCCCTGCGGGGAAATTTCCCCCAGGTTGGGAAATACTGGGCTAGGGTTTTAAGAAGACCGCCCATCATTCTCCGCTCTGCCCGGGCTTCTCGGTTGTGAATCGTGCGTGCTAACCACTACGTTACGGAGTACCCTCTTTACTATAAAGTGTGTGTGTGTGTGTGTGTGTGTATGTGTATGTGTATGTGTATGTGTATGTGTATGTGTATGTGCGTGTGCGTGTGCGTGTGCGTGTGTACGTGTACGTGTACGTGTACGTGTACGTGTACGTGTGCGTGTATTACCAACGGTGTTAACCATGCGATCTGGTATCGTGATCGCCAGTTTAATCTCCCGGAGAGAGCTCGGAGCTCGTCAGACTGATCTATGGGGAACCTTGGAACCTCACCACCGTACACACTCCATTCCCTTGCTCAAGGGGTACAGTTACCGCCCAAATTTGTCAGTAAAATCTCCCCGAGGGCTAGCAACGATTTGAACCCCGTTTTCGTGCGTGTATGTGCGGGTATTCACCTATGTATGGTCTTGTCCACGGGAGCTGGCTCGCGATCGCTAGTATCATCCTGCCTGTGAGAGACTGGAGCCATTAAACAGATCTTAGGGTAATGCTGGAATTTCACACACCCCTAATTCCCATCCCCTAGCTCAAGGGGAACAGTAACCGCCCGAATTTCTCAGTAGAAAAATCCCCGAGAACGAGCGGGGACAGAGATCGAACGCCAGTGCACAGAATTGCACGTGACGCTCTAACCCACCAAGCTGTTCAGGTGTGCGTGTGTGTGTAAATGTGTGTGTGCGTGTGTGTGTATGTGTGTTTGTGTGTGTGTGTGTGTATGTGTGTGTTTGTGTTTGGGTATATTTACGTGCGTGTGTGTGCATGTGTGTGTGTGTGTGTGTGTGTGTGTGTGTATGTGTGTGTGTGTTTTGTGCGTGTGTATGTGTGTGTAAGTGTGTTTTTATGTGCAAGTGTAAAAACTTTTAGTCTGCAGTCAGCTATTGGCAAGTGAGCAGTTGTGTCTCTCCGCCCTCTATTCTCTTCCATTTTCAAGCAAGTGTTTCCATCATATCTTCATCTAAGGCAGAGGTTCTCAAACTTTTTGGTCTGCGACCCCTCTTTATATTTTTAAAGGCTTATGATCCCCCCCCTTTACCAAAGCATTTCTGACAATCTGTCACATTTACATTATTTCTCTTTTTGTTCTCTCTCTCTCTCTCTCTCTCTCTCTCTCTCTCTCTCTCTCTCTCTCTCTCTCTCTCTCTCTCTCTCTCTCTCTCCCTCTCTCTCTCTCTCTCTCTCTCTCTCTCTCTCTCTCTCTCTCTCTCTCTCTCTCTCTTACACACACACAAACGCACACCTTTAGCCACACAAAGGTAGAGTCGTATTGCTCCGTATCATAGCTATTCTAAGTATAAAAATGTCTAAAAAACAATAAAAACTCTAACCTAAATAAAGTTTAGACTTATAGTCCAGCAGCCGGGGGTGGAACCTTGGAAATTGTGGTGCATAATTGTTCGCTGCGGATTGTGATCACTGAGTGTGCCATTAATAAGAATCCGTCGGGTGCAATTATGGCACCCTTGAACATGTTGAGAAATTCAAGATGGCGGCTAATATACATAATACACCAACGTAGTAATGGTTTTATATTGATAACTTCCTTAATATTTGACTCACAAAAGTCATTTTGGTGTCTAACCATAGGTTTTTGTGGTCAAGGAATCCAATAACACCAATGAAATTACAATATATACTTTTATTTATACGGTCTGAAAAATAGACGGTCTGTTAAACTAATAATACATAACAAAAAATAAGATTAAACCATCCAATTAGACTGGGAAAAGTACAATAACAATATTTCTGAATACCCAATCTAAGATGGCCGCAAAAATGGGTAGCGTATACATTAACATATTTACAGAGAATTATCAGCTTTATATCCACAGAATTTCATGAATCCAAGGGATTAAGTAAATCTATTCCCACTAGAACATAACAAAATACACAAGTGTCTTAGAGACGAAATCTATTGCAGTAGCGTCCAATGAGGAAACTCTCATATAATCAAACATATCAGTCATCACTGTCATCCTCATCATTACTTTCATCTTCATCCGCGTCATTGGCATCCTCTATCCGTTGTTTCAGCAATGTCCAGCGATTCCGACATGTTCTTATTTCTGCTCGAAAGCGACAAAAAGCAGAACAGGATATCTGACCAGCCACACATTCACACCTCTCAGTTGAGCATGGTGTTTCGCTTGAGCAGCCACATTGGATCAGCTTCATAACAGCTGCTGGAGCAATTTCCGTTTGTGGTGGGAGAGTCACTGGCATTAATACACCGAAATCGTCATCAGATACCCAGCCGTTCTCCAGAGGGTCCATATCTGGTGCCTCGCCAGTCAGTGCCGACCTCCAAATGCATGCTTGAAAATGTGCCCTTTTCACGTTCTCGACAAACGCTTCACTTGTAGGATGAAGAGTCTTTAGTTGGTGAACGGACGCAGCACTTTTTCTGCCCATGCTGGAGATCCAATGTCTGTATCGGATATCTGACATGCTGTCGTTTGGTCCAACTTTATCTCCATAGCATGCTGCAATAAACTGGGTTGCTTCTCGAATTATTGTTTCGTGTTGGGCTTCAGGTTGTCCTATGCTGTCCAGTTTATATCCTGCCTTTAGGACTTTTACTGCTTTGAATTTTCCAATTCCAAAATAGCAACCAGCTGTGTCGCATCCTGTTAACGCATGTGCTGCCAGCAGCTGTGGGACAATAGCCTGGTGATTTATTACGGTGTCTCCAATGTTCACTGAAGTCGTTTCAGGAGAAGTCGGTTCCATGACAAGGCATGCAGAGAGTTGACAGTAGGGGGTAGTAATGTACAAGCAATACAAACACGTCTGTGTCATCTGAAATTACTTTAATAGTCTTTCTGGTGTTAGAAACAACTGGACAACCTGGTGTGGAATGATGACGTCTGCTTCCTCATGGTTAGTTTGCAAATCTGATCTCTCCACTCGTACACCTTGCCAGACTTCAACAGGAGTATCAGCTTTCCCTGTGATAACAAGTCTGTTTGGTAACCGGAGTCCTTGCGTTCTATCTAGAAGTTCCTCAGTGATCATCTCAATGAGCTGCTCCTTGTGTGCCACATTGAGAACAACGTCTCGGGAGGGAATTGGCGTTGTCAGCGTAATGACATGTTCCTTGCAATGCTGCACTCCAGCAGATCGTGCAGCCCTTGTGCTGCTCTTGATGCTTTTCTTGTGATATTTGTCAAACACTACAAATACGTTGCTCGAAAACGGTCATCTTGGAAGCACATATCTACAAAGGCATTCACATAATCATTGACGACTCCCTTCGTTGGCCAGTGAACTATCCACATTGCTGCACATCCATCTATATATATTGCATCTGTGTGGCGTGTGAATGTCCTGAAAGAATGTTCCATTTGGAGAGTCTTCTTGAGCGTAGCTTTGGCTTTAGCTATTCTTATTTCAGGTTGGTCCCTTGTGCCATCAAAGAGTGACGTTGGAAGAGGTGCCAGCTCATATCCCATGACTGAATTTACATCAATGTCTCGATACTGTATTAATGTCATCAGCCTTGAGAAGATTAGTTCACAGTCCATCTGTCCCTTTTTATCAGTAGTATGTGTTCTCTTTGCTTGATTTCCGACCATGGTTTTGACTCGGTTTACAATCGGCTTGTGAAATCCTTCTGGCCAACTTTATTCAAACGCTTTTCTTTGCTGGATTCCAGTGGTCTGGGCATTTTCCACATTCACTGTCTCTGGATTAATCCTTCCGGTTACAATGTTGACAAGTCCCTGAGGATGTTCATCAGACTTTAGTGGATGAATGCACAACTTCAGCTTTTCACGCACAGCCGTCCTGTCCTTTTCATCATATGCGACTCGGGACGGCATCTCCTCCTTGTGCCTCTGGTCATCTTTGTAGTTTTTGTTCTTCATCTCTGCTACGTCTTTCAGTAACCGACTGCATGTATGTAAGCTAAGTGCCCAACGACTAACAACAGACTGGTTCATGGTTAAGCCTGTGAGACCGCGTGGCCCATGTCCATATCGCATAACTGTCGTCTCTATATACATATCAGTCCACATGCCATTCCAGATTCCCTTTGTATGACGTTGGACATGCTCGCCTTTCATGAATCTCTCCAGGATTTCTCCATTCATTTTCTCCATAGATCTGAAGTAAACTAGCCCATATCTTGCATAATGTATGTGCCCTGATGCAAAGAAGTAAGGGAAAAAAAAGTTTGACTAATATAATAGAGTAAAGTAGACTAAAATAAAGATTCCAAATGGTTTTTATTCTCATTTCATACAAAATGGAAGCCCCTATATGGAAAACTACATAAGATAACAAAATGACTAAAACACCCCAGTGTAAGCCTTAACAATGACCGTTGCATTGCACAGTATATCACTAAATATCAACACTAATTGATAGAAACAACAGACAAACAACAATTCGATACTAAAACAAAATTGCCGCTGTTTTTTTTGGCTTACCCATGTCCACATTTATGACGCGGCAGCATGTAAATATGTATCCGTAAAAGGAAAAAGCCAAAGTCAGCTCGTCGAATTTCATTTTCACGGCAAAAATTGTGACCTTTTGACCTCCTATGACCTTATTGTTGACACAATTCATATATCATTAATCTGAGGTGATAAAACTAATCAATACGAACATTTTGGTAGTAAAACATTGTCAAAGGTCTGTACATGTGTGATCTATGCCCGTTTATTATTAACCCTACCTCAAATTTTCAGTCCCAAACAGTGATTACCATTCCTATCTGCAGTCTTCATTTTTGAAAAATGCTCAAGGATGCAAAAGTTGCACCCGACAGATTCCAAAACTAGAGGTTTCATTCAGGCTATCAAAATCCGCAAAGAACAATTATGCACCACAATTCAAAGGTTCGGCCTAAATATGGGGTTTGGCCACCGGACTATTATGATGTGGATTTGTTATGCCATAGATAACAGTAGACCTGGATGTGACACTAGGCAACTACGCGCGCTGGACGCCGCAGTACTGGCCCCATGGCCAGTCTGCTGCCCATTCACTTGCTGCATATTTCGTTTTCTGATAAATGAATTCCCCACCATGCATAAATTAGCGTTAACTAAATATTTAAAATCATCAATCGGGTAATTTTCCCGATTGATGATGTTATTTATTTACTTATATATTTCGTTTTCTGATCAATTATTTAGCGCCATGTATAAATTAGCGTTAACTAAATAAATAGCTTCATCAATCGGGAAAATTACCCGATTGATGATTTAATTTATTTATTTAACGCTACTTTATCCATGGTTTTAATTCATTCATCAGAAAACTAAATAATTCAATGGAAGGCTAA
This sequence comes from Chionoecetes opilio, assembly GCA_016584305.1. Classification (NCBI taxonomy): domain Eukaryota; kingdom Metazoa; phylum Arthropoda; class Malacostraca; order Decapoda; family Majidae; genus Chionoecetes; species Chionoecetes opilio. The sequence goes on along the minus strand of JACEEZ010004845.1, from coordinate 14,588 downwards.
TACAATTGCGCTTCTAGTGATAGCCTTCATGATAAAAGTTGACTGACTCGCAAAGTTTTAAATGGCGAAGAGTTTAAGTGAATTTAAGTTCATGCATATTTCTTCAGTCTCGTAATGGCATTTCTTTAGCGTGTTTTACTGTTTTTTATTTGATAATATTATAGAACAAACATTTACGAAGATTACAGTATATCATATATACTGATAAACCAGTCTATATGATAGTCATATGCAGCAAGTGAATGTGCCAGCAGACTGGCCATGGGGCCAGTACTGCATCGTCCAGCGCGCTTCGTTGGCGAGTGCCCACCACTGATGAAAACTATGGTGCCTCCCCATATTTACCTGTGCTCCCCCGAGTGCCCCCCAATTTTTACACCCCGTGTTTATTAGCCTCCACATTATTCATGGGCAGGTTGGCGCGAAGCGGCAGTAACAAGTCCAGTATACAGTAGTAGTAGTCTTTGGTATGTGTCATTCACCCATGGTTTTGTACACGCTAACCTGACTAGCAATAACCAGTTTCACCATCCTGGCTTGAAGCTCATTATCATCGATCTTTGGGTAATGCTAGGACTTCTCACAAAACACTCCCCTAGCTGAAGGGGGACAGTAACTGTCTAGATTGGCCACTGAAAAGTCCCTGGGAGCGAGCGAGGATTCAAACCTGCTAGCTATAGAATTGGGTGCCAACGTTCTATCCAGTTGAAAATCGTGGCGTCTGTATGTGTGTGCGTATGTGTGTGTGTATGTCTGTATTTATCTATTTGTAATTATCTAGTTGTATTTTACAAAGCCTGAGCTACACTCGCATGTCCCCTCTCCATATTTACTTTTATTTTATTTAGCTTCCTTAGTGGTTACCCTGGTATTGCAAATGAAACCCATTCACGAAGACAATAGTGATCGGGACAATAGTTCCGGAGAATCTATTTGGTATTGTAGGTGATCTCCAAGCACTGGAGGTAGCACGTGAGCTTGCGAGTAGTGTCAGGCTTACAAACCCGTGCGATAAATATATTGATGATATTATTTAAAAGAAAAAAAAATAACTTCCGTCATTCCCATTATTATCTCTTGTTTCTTATAACTTCAAAATAAACTACTACTTGCATTGGTAATGCTGTTTTCAATAGTAAGAAGTGGTAAGAAAAGGTTGCACGAGGTCTGAGCGGTTGGCTATGCTGGTAAAACATGGCAACGCCAGGATGGAGCACGACAAGTCGCCACCCATAACAGCCTCCTGCCTCACTCCTAACTGTCCCCATACAGCCCTAACACCATTTTATTAATCGCTTTCCCAGACATAAAGACATAAAGGAAGGGGTTAGCAAGCGTGAGTGTACCACGTTTATACAGGGAAGTAATGTCGTTTGTTCACTCAACCTGTGTCAACCACACAGCCAGCGTGTGTTTTGGGGGCGGAGCTTTGTATCATCAGTACATATCAATCTATGCAAACATATTACACTGTACTTTTTCGTTCGTCAAGCTATTTCAGGAGAGACTTTTAGAAAAGCTTAACTTCAGTTTCATATATTACACTACAATTATGTATTATTGTGAAGATATTGATGTGATTTATTGCAGCTTCGGTTAATACGAAGCCATATGCTTCGGGCGGGGGATACCGCCCGATGAATTTCTTGCGATTGTTGGCAATAATTTGGTGATCCCCACTGGGAAACTAGGACTTGCAATACCAACACCAATGTAACACGATGTCGAGGCCCATCAGAGTTAAATAGTAATATGACCGTTATACACGTAATGTTGGCTTAGGTTACAACCCGGGGAGCATATTAATTAACCAAGTCTGGAAAGGTTCCCCTTCTCAGGTGAAGATGCTTGGCTGTAGGTCCGAAACTAGCCAAAGTATTTTTTTCGAAAATAATATTATATATACTAATACTAAAAAATTGTGATTCCTACACAAAGTTGTCTTTAATCGGTAAGGAAACCTAAACTCGGGGAGGCGGTAGCAGGTGGTTAGCGTCACCTGGTGGCGTTTTCGAAGACCCGAGTTCGATCGCGAGTGAGACCCATATATCCACTTAAAATATTTCTGCATCGTCGGGCCTAAGAACACCCACATTAGGGTGGAACGACAAACGCTTTGTATCATAAATGACTCGTAATAGTTGGGATATTGTGCCAATGTAACCCAAATTAAAGTTTAATTTTTTTTACGTGTCAACACCAATATCTTGGGATATTGTGCCAATGTAACCCAAATTAATGTTTAAAAAATTTCACGTGTCAACTCCAATATCTTCAGGTGCCCCATGTGGTGATAAAATCGAAAATATGTTGGAAAAAAAAAAAAAAAAAAAAAGGTTAAAATTTTCAAGTTACTTTTATTAGATTGGAATACCAAAAATATGCTGCTGAATGACCCTAACATGTGCACAAAAAGTATGAAACCAATATATTGTTATTTAGGGGTGGCCCAAACACAATGAATGATAGCGGTGTGAAGGCAGAAATGCAGATCAGACGTTGTTCTGCTGGAAGTGTGTGGGTTGATGCCTTCCTTATATTTTGAAGTGCATGGGGCACTCCAATCTATCTTAGTATAGTGTTGGAATAATTATATTCGAATCAAATAAAAATATTCAATATATTAAAAAAACTATTTTTTTTTTTTAATAAATCTAGGTTTTCCACCCCTCTGGGGCACCTCAAAAAATCTGCGTAGAAAGTTTGTACAAAATTTATATTCAAAAGCATGTGTACGTGAACACTTTTCATGCTATTCCAACAGTTAGTTATTTAGTAATTATTTAGTTAACGCTAACTTATACATCAATCAATCAATCATTGGGGGCATACGCCGGGGGGCGCGTCGCCTCGCCCACCCTACGACGCCACTCCCGAGGGTCACCACGCGCGAGTTCCCATGCAGGCTCCTTTCCCATACCAAGCAGCTCTCGACAAGAAACATCAACTTGCCCCAGCCACGAGCCTTGTGGGCGCCCCCTTGGCCTCCTCCACGCTGGATTGTCTCTTACAGATACAACCCGATGGGAAGGATCGGTTTCAGGGTAGCGTGCCACATGCCCATATAGCCGAAGTTGGCGCTGACGGACTATGCAGGTAATAGGCCTCGATTCAGTCTCACGGTGCAATCGCTGATTTGATACGTAATCATCCCAGCGATACCCCACGATTCTGCGAAGACACATATTACCAAAGGCATTGATTCGTCTCTTCAAGTCACTATTTAGTGTCCATGTCTCACAACCATAGAGTAAGACAGGGATCACAAGCGATTTGAAGATCCGGATCTTTGTCCTCCTGCACAGGTACCAACAACGCCAAATACTCCCGCTGAGCGAGTCCATAACACCGTGGGCTATGCCAATCCGCCGTAAGACTTCTTGACGTGACCCGCCGTCATTATGGACTGCGCTACCAAGGTATGTAAAACTTTCCAAGATCTCAATGTCCTCGCCACACGCATGAACAGACTGTACTGCTTCATCTAGTAGGTCTCCAAACACCTGGACCTTGGTCTTGAGCCAGGAGACCTCAAGTCCCAAAGGCTTTGCCTCCTCGTGCAGCGCCTCGAGAGCCATCAACAGGACCTCCAGCGACTCAGCAAAGATTACTGCATCATCGGCAAAAACAAGATCAGTGATCTTGGTGTTGCCAACGGATGCTCCACAATCACTTTGATCTACAACCTTGTCCAATACCCAGTCCATACAAGCGTTGAAAAGTGAAGGGGCAAGGACGCACCCTTGCCTCACTCCTGTATTCACAGGAAAGAAGCCGGATACACCTGCCCCACACTTCACAGCACTCTCAGTCCCAGAATACAGACCAGTTATCAAACCAATAGTCCTTGCAGGAATCCTTGCAAGCCTATACATGGTGCTAATTAATTTATCAGAAATCGAAATATATAAGTAAATAAATAACATCATCAATCGGAAAAATTACCCGATTGATGATTTTATTTATTTATTTAACGCTAATTTATGTATGGTTCTAATTCTTTATCAGATAACGAAATATATCAATGGAAAGCTAATAAAATTGCGCTTATATTGATACCCTTCATGATAAAAGTTGACTCGCAAAGTTTTAAATGGCGAAGAGTTAAGCTAATATTAAGTTCATGCATATTTATTTCTTCATAGTCTCGTAATGGCATTTCTTTAGCGTGTTTTTACTGTTACGTATTTGATAATATTATAGAACAAACATTTACGAAGATTACAGTATATCATATATACTGATAAACCACTCTATATGATAGTCCATAGACCACTATATCTCTTTGTCGGGCGGCAGGGTGCTATGCAGCTTGTAATTTCAAAACATTGTCGCGTGTGCAGTCCAGGTATACAGTGGTCTATGATTATGATAATAAAAATGTTTTGGTCATAAAACCAAATCTTTGACATCTTTGGGGCACCTTAAACAAATTTCGCATAGACTTCAATTTTGTTTTACGTGAATAAAACTCCATTTCGCACAATTCCCCCACTATTACAAATGAATCACAAAAAAAGTTGCAAAACCGGTCATTTTCGCTCCACCCTAACCCTCTTGCCCTGTCCATTAACAGTTACTCTACCTTCGATTGCGAGTGCATCGGAGGACACAGGGGGCGGCATGAGCCTCTAGTCACAGGCGTCACTATAAAAATCCTGCCCGCGCCACCACGGGCGAGGGCCAACCATCACAGCCCTCAAGTGAGCCTCCAGGGCCTACCATCCAAGCCCTGGAGGCTACTGCCTATAGGCGCTATAGACATAGATGTAAAACAAAAACAAAACAAAAATTACCTAACCGTAACCTAACCTAAATTAACGTATTCAAGAGTAAAGTAGGCGAACCTCTTTTAGACTTGTTTGATATGCACCCGGGGACGCGGAACACAGCCCCCGGCTAGCACCCGGCACCCATTCACTGCTGGGTGGACAGGGGCTCGACACGCCAAATGCTCTCCTTTCCGGTCGGGGATCAAACCCGGAATGTCTTGGTTGTGAACGAGCATGCTAACCACTACACTACGGAGAACCCATATATATATAATAATATATATATATATATATATATATATATATATATATATATATATATATATATATATATATATATAAATTATATATGCGTGTTGTGTGTGCGTGTGTGTGTGTGTAGTATATTTCAAAGATTTATATCTTCCAGTAGTGACAACCGGGAAGGATGGGGCGCGCTCGTGAGTTTGACAAGAGTAGCATCACCAAGGACCAGAACAACATCCACAACAACGTAACACACAGCTCCAGTCACAGCCTACTGTCTGTTGCTATAACATTTGCATCCATGCTTGGTATTGTAAGTTTTTAAGATAAGATAAATTTAGATATTATATGATAACTAATTGTAAAACACCACACACACACACACACACACACACACACACACACACACACACACACACACACACACACACACACACACACACACACACACACACACACACACACACACACACACACACACACAAATACACACACACACACAAATACACAAATACACACACACTCACACCCACACCCACACCCACACCCACACACACACACACACACACACACACACACACACATTATCGGTTCAAAACCGAGAAATCCCGGGTTTGATCCCCGGGCGGAGCAATTTTTTTTTTTTACATCACAAAGGACTGGCCAAGGGGATAAAAATAAAGAGGTAACAAAAGCCTGCTCAATTACCAGTCCCTATATATAAAAGCTTTTTCTGCGGGGGAGCAAGAAAGATTTTCACTTGCAAGCGGTCACTGTTCTCTTGCTGTACCCCCGCATAAAACGCTCACCGTACGTCGCTTGCTCCATGAGAAGGCGTCGCGGCGGTTGAGATGTAAGCAAAACCAAGATCAAACTACTATTTTGTCCATCTATATATTTTCACAGTGGGACGTATCCTATACCGTCATAGTCAGAAAAGTGTGCAGATTCAGGAAGCGTGCTTATAAATTTACTGTGATCATAAGTAGCCGAGCAATGAGGAGTTGAAGCCAAATAAGTGGGAGAAAATGTTTATGCTGTTTTACTTAACCCTTGTTTTCGTATACTTGTACTTAGATTACAGTTATAACTTGATACTAATGCAATGCCAAATTTCCTCAGAAAGACGATAGTGGTCTCAGTTTTTCATAATATGCAATGGTATTGTCAGCAAATCGGGTAAGATTGAGGTGTGTGAAGTTGTTGATTTTGAATCAAGTCAGCCCAGTAAATAGCCACCGGTTCATCTCCGGCGACCACAGAGTTATATAAATTATACTACCTGGAGTGCGCGATGAAGACCATACATAATACATACACCATGAGTATTATGATTATTAGGACTAGGTGATGGTATATATATTTGTGTGCTGAAGACCATGGACGCACGCACATTCCGAACTAAATTGGCCCACCCCTCTTTTTTATATTATTATCTTACTGTCTTCTTTATAGGGACTGGCAACTAAGCGGGCTTTGTGTTACCCACTTTTTTTGTGCCCTTGGCCAGTCAGTCCTTTGTGATGTAAAGAAAAAAAAAAAAGAAAAAAAAAGTCTAACTCCAGCTGTTCTGCTGTAAACAATGTTTTTATGCATATAAAGCAATATATATAGCTATGATGATTATATTATCCGTTACACGCCGTAACCTCCCTTATTTGATTCAAAATTTTATGATAATATATTAAAATAAAAAAGTGTAATTGATTTCTTCGAAAGTACACTGTTGTCATTATTTTATTGAAGCAGAAAGCATCGCCACGTCATCCGAACGCTGACATACTTCAGTGACGTACTTCACTTGCTCAGCAAGAGTTTCTCTTGCCACTTGGGCAAGCATTTTATCAGAATGATTGAACAGCTAGCGAAATTTTAACAAGTGAATTTTTTTCTCTTGCAAGAAAAAACTCGCTTGCTCCACCACAGAAAACGCCTTAATATAATAATTAAGGGGGTTGGTTGGGCTTATTTAGTTCAAAAAGTGCCTTGTCACTACTCTCTTGAAAAGATTTCAGTCGTAGGAAGGTGGAACAAATAGAAACAGGAGGAGGGTTCTAGAATTTACCAATAAAAGGGAAGAAACAGTAAATATACTGATAAAATCTAGCATTAAGAAGATGGACAGACTAGGGATGAGAATGAGTAGAAAATATTGTGCAACGAAGCCGCAGGAGGGGAGAACGATAAAATAAAGCAAGGGAAGCAGCATTGTGGCGATGATTCAAATATTGAAGACAGTTAGTCAGTGGAGGGGCTTTCATGCGACGAAATATTTTTGACTCGACCTTGTTTAGGAGAGCTGTATGAGTTGATCGCCCTCAAATATATGAGACATACTCCATACATGGGCGGAAAAGTCCCCGATATAGAGCAAGCAACTAGGAGGGAGAAAAAAATGGACACAGACGCCACAGGACATCTAACTTCTTAGAACCTGGTTTAACATGAGATGAGATGTGAGATTTCCAACTCAGATTTCTAGTAAAGTATAGTCTTAGAATGTTCATTGTAGAAGAGGGGGACATTTGAGTGTCATTGAAGAAGAGGGAATAGTTGTCTGGTAGGTTTTGTCGAGTTGATATTGTAGGTAACACTAAAGTCGCCAGGACAACGTTTCTTTTTTTTATTTACAGACGTTTGGTGGCGTTCATACATACATTTATAAATCCATGATTTTAGAAAAGTTAGAAGGGGCTATATGGAGAGTCTGTGTCATTTTGTGTCTTCATCTGTGTCATATTATGGCTATAAGTGAACAAATTAAAAAAATAAAACCGAGTGGCGACGTTGGTAACGGGCTACACTAAGACCGCCAGCTAGTGTTTATGTTATGAGTGTCATCCCGCCGTCGTCGTCGCCCGAAAAAAAACGAGTAGTGAAATTTGAAACCGTATATACTTGCATATACAAAACGTAAAACAACGCTGAAACAGATAAGATATACAGTCATGCTATAATCTACTGTGTATAATCTTCAGTTGCACATACAAATCAGTAGTGATGCTATAATTCGTAACATATGGCGGCTAGTGACACCAGTGCAGACTATAGTGTTATCTACGGTATGTAAATAAATTGGGTTATTGAGGCATTGAATAAAAATGGTTAGCTTTGCCCTAATCATAAATTATAATTATTGAAAGATCATAAGTAAGGCGTTGTGTGGCATTTCTCCGTGAATCACATATTTCCTGTTGAGTTGGACATCTAATGAACGACGTAAAAAAAAATGCAGGGTTGAATCATCAGCGTAGGAGTGGATAGGGCTTTGAGTTAGACTTAGAAGATCATTAACCCGTGGGCTGCGGCAAGCCTTCTGGAAGGCTCTGCTGAGCGACTACTGCAAGCCTTCCAGAAGCGCAATTTTCAATTGCATACAAAAACCGCGCCAACATTCGTAGAAGTCTACAAATTGTGTCACATATACGCCTTGATGTCAGCCCTCGATACCACACACCACCATCTGCCTAACTACGCTGTACGCAGAGAAATACCACTCCTTGGGTTTTTTCCCAAAATCTTGGGATTTAGGTCCTGGCCTTGGGATATTTTTTGTCTATCTTGGGACTTCTGGAGGGATTATTCAAGTATTTCTCCAGTAGTTTATCTCAAAGTACGGTACAGCGGTACCTATGCTTACCTTGTGATAAATTACTGGATAAAAACTTGAATAATCCCCTCAAAATCTTGGGAAAAATCCCAAGGAGCGGCACCCCTGAACCCACCTCAGCAGTCTCTCGCCAGCGGTTTGGTGCCATTCGCGCCAGATATTTCAACTCCCGACCACAACCACACCACAACCCCACACGTTTGAGCATAGACCACTGTATACCTGGACTGTTCACGCGACAATGTTTTGAAATTACAAGCTGCATAGTGGGCCCGCCCTAGAAAAGAGATATAGTGGTCTATGGACTTACAGGGGTTCTCAAACTGGGTGCCGCGGCACCCTAGGGTGCCACGGACAGCGCCTAGGGGTGCCACAAGATTGCCATGAATTTTGGCAATAATGGCAATAGAATGTAATAGTACTCCTTGCGTAACCAAATTTTCTTTGTTTATACGCGTCGGTCGTCCAGTACCTGATCGGTTCTTGTCCCATTTTTGTCAGTGAGGCACTATACATCGAGCTGTACGTGTGTATTCCTTGCTGCTTCTGATATTCTGCAGCTGTATTGAACTTGCAATGGATAAGTTTGTCATTAAGAAGAGAAAACATGGAGATAGTGGTGAGGGTGAAGAAGGAAACGAAAGTAGAAGTACGAGTGAAAAAGATTTTGGCCATTTCCACAGCAAAAAAATCAGCTTCCAAAAAAAGCAGGAAAATCGCTCCTATTTGGATAATTATCTAGATTTGGGATTCTTTTGGTGTGGCGATGAGGTTAATCCTACACCACTGTGTGTTATTTGTGGTGATAAATTAGCTAATGAGGCGATGGTACCCAGCAAATTAAAGAGGCATTTATCTTTGAAACATGGTCATCTTGCCAACAAGCCTCGATCCTACTTTGAAGGACTTTTAAATGAGCAAAAACAACAGAGGGTGATGCTTTCTAAAACAGTCACAGTTTCTGATAAAGCACAAGAGGCCAGCTACTTAGTTGCAGAGTTAGTCGCTAAAAGCATGAAACCTCATACAATAGCAGAGACACTAATTCTTCCGGCTTGTAGTGCCATTGTAAAAACAATGTTTGGAAGTGAAGCAGAAAAACAAGTGAAAAAAATTCCCGTCTCGGATAGTACCATCAGCAGACGGATTCATGATATGTCAGCAGACATAGAGGAAACTGTATGTGCCTCTGTAAAGGAAAGTGAAATGTTTGCACTTCAGGTAGATGAGTCCACAGATATTGGAGGTAAGGCTCAACTATCGGCATTCATTCGCTACATTCATGATGTTAAAATAGTGGACCAGTTTTTTCTGTTGTAAGGAACTTGAGGAAACAACAACAGGCAATGATATTTTCGCTACATTAAGTGAGTACATAAAAATCAGTTGGTTTGTCCTGGCAATCTTGTGTAGGGATTTGTACAGACGGGGCGCCTGCCATGATTGGCTCAATTAAAGGATTTGTGTCACTAGTGAAGAAAGAAAACAGCAGTGTCATAACAACACATTGCTTTCTCCATCGTGAAGCGCTGGTTGCTAAGACAATTGGCAATGATTTGAAGTCTGTACTGGAGAAAGTTGTAAAAATGGTGAACTTTATAAAGAGTCGGCCACTTAAGACTCGTCTGTTTGCTAAGCTGTGCGAAGAGGTTGAGGCAAAACATGTGAATCTTCTTCTACACACGGAGGTGAGATGGCTGTCAAGAGGGAAAGTATTGTCACGTGTGTATGAACTGAAGGAAGAGATGCTTACTTTTTCACCCTTGAACAACAAGAGGAATTCTGTGACTTACTGGCAGATGACACTTGGTCTGCCAAATTGTCTTACTTGGTAGACGTATTTGAACATTTAAACAAGGTAAATTCCAGCATGCAAGGTAAATCAGAAAATATCTTATCTTCCACTGATAAAATTAACACTCTGAGAGAAAAAACTGCGATTGTGGGTTGGCAGAGTAAAGAAAGGCAATTTGGATATGTTCCCACATGCTGCAGCAGCAACAAGCGGTAGACGTAGACTTCGTAGAGAGATCATTTCTATTATTTCTGAGCATCTTGAGAAACTGGAAAAAGCAACTTCAGCACTATTTTCCAGACATATGCACTGAAAACTATGACTGGATAAGAAACCCATTTGTTGCACCAGTATCAACCCAATCTCAGCTTACCGGGGGCCTTACCCTCACGGAAGAAGAGCAGTTAGTGGAAATGCGTAATGATCGTAACCTGAAGTTATTGCACATGCAGCTGCCCTCTTGACGAATTCTGGGTTCAGATGAAGGCTAAGTATCCTCAAGTTGTAAAGAAAGCTCTGGTAATCCTTATCCAGTTCTCTACATCTTACCTGTGTGAGCTGGGATTTTCTGTTCTAGCAAACATTAAAACGAACAAGAGGGCAAGATTGCAAACTCTTGAAGAAGAAATGAGAGTATGTTTGTCCACTATTCAACCCAACTTGAAAAGGATCTGTCAGTCACATCAAGCACATGTATCTCACTAAATCAGGTTAGCTTTTGTTTGTTTTGCTTATTTGACTATCAGTGATTATCATGCCTTTTTTCTTCTTCTTTTTATGCTACTTTGCATTTATAACTCTTAAGTTAATCTAATATTCTGAATCTAATTCCACTGATGAGTTCTATGTTTGGGCATGTACTACAATAGCCTACATCATATGTTAATTTTGGTTTGAGTACGGATAATAATTTTAAATAATTAATTAAAGTAATTCCAACAGGTACAATTTTATATCAGAAGTTAATTCATGTGAGGAGGGGTGATGGTGAAAAAGGGGTGCCACAGAAAGGATTATATAAATCCAGGGTGCCATCACTGACAAAAGTTTGCGAACCTCTGGACTATCATATAGACTGGTTTATCAGTATATATGATATACTGTAATCTTCGTAAATGTTTGTTCTATAATATTATCAAATAAAAAACAGTAAAACACGCTAAAGAAATGCCATTACGAGACTATGAAGAAATATGCATGAACTTAATATTCACTTAACTCTTCGCCATTTAAAACTTTGCGGGTCAACTTTTTATCATGAAGGGTATCAATAGAAGCGCAATTTTATTAGCTTTCCATTGATATATTTCGTTATCTGATATATGAATTAGAACCATGCATAAATTAGCATTAACTAAATAAATAAAATCATCAATCTGGCAATTTTCCCGATTGATGATGTTATTTATTTACCTATACATTTCGTTTTCTGATAAATGAATTAGCACTATGTATAAATTAGCGTTAACTAAATAAATAGCCTCATCAATCGGCCAAATTACCCGATTGATGATTCTATTTATTTAGTTAACGCTAATTTATGCCTAGAGGTAATTCATTTATCAGAAAACAAAATACATCAATGGAAAGCTAATATAATTGCGCTTCTATTGATACTCTTCATGATCAAAGTTGACTGGCAAAGTTTTAAATGGCGAAGAATTGAAGTTCATGCATATTTCTTCAGAGTCTCGTAATGATTAATCATTATTTTAGCGTCTTTTACTGTTTTTTATTTGATAATATTATAGAACAAACATTTACGAAGATTACAGTATATCATATATACTGATAAACCAGTCTATATGATGCGTATATATAATATATTATATATATATATAATATATATATATATATATATATATATATATATATATATATATATATATATATATATAAATCCGAGCGGCCCTCCGACTTCAGGTTAAGTTCAGGCCCATTTGCAACAGGCCGATATTCCGTGCGCACTCCAGGTATACAGTGGTCTATGGTTTGGGTTAAAAATAGATATATTGCCGGATGCGGATTTTTATTACCTTAACGTTGATGTGATTTTCATCGAATTCTGTAATGGTCACCGTTTTACTCACATCCCCGCACTGGTGGCACTAAAACAATCTTGCTCCCGCAGTTCCCGGGTTAATGAATGATAGAAAGTGAGTAGATGATAGGACAGAACCCTGAGGAACACCACTATTAAGAAAATTAAGAAAAGAACAATGACCGTTTACAGCAGTTGCAATATAACGTTTTGAAAGGAAAACTTAAGATCAAGGTGTAGAGAGAAGGATAGATTCCGAATGAGGGTTGTTTGAAAATTCATGATTTACACAAGACTATCGAAAACTTTTGATATGTCAAGGGCAACAATAAAGTGTTCACCGAAACACATTAACCCGGGAACCCTATCCCTGGGTATTTTTTACCCAACACGCCGTCGCTGCGTGACTGTCACGTGGTGCGTGGAGATAGGTGTCTGTCCCTCCCAGTAGGCCTCAGTGCGTGTCAGGACCTTGTAATGAGAGGTGCTGTTCTCTCGTGTCTCTAATTGTGTTAGCTCAGGAGTTTATTTTGGGTGAATTTCTCCCGCCGTTAGGAACAGCGTAGTAGTGTCACAGTGCCGATTATATACATGCATTTTAATCGATGAATGAGGCCGTGGGATCATTGGTGGTCCAGTACGAGGCTGAAGGGACCCAAGAGTGTGATTGATAAGTATAAAGTCATTCTGATCACTAGTAACCTGTCTCTGGAATTTGTATTACAAAAATAAGGGGAAAAAAATAATATCTGTTTTCTACAGTCCTACCTCAGTAATAAAATGTCAGTTTAGGTTCAAGGTTTTTACAGTTCTAGAGCTATATTAAATTTTGTTCACTGCATTGTTTGATTTAATGAAAAATGATTAGAAATGGTGTTTATTTAATCATAAATATTGGGTATATTCCAGCCGGGGTTAGTAATAAGCAACATTCCCCAAGGTTAGGGTTCCCGGGTTAAAGGAAGATGACCAATATTCAGTTAAGAAAGCTAGAATATCGCAAGTAGATTGTCCTTTACGGAAACCGTACTGACGATGAACAGATTGTGAGCACATATATACTTAAGAATCTTCTTAATTATTATAGATTCAAAAGCTTTAGAAAGGCAGGAACTCAAAGCTATAGGACGGTAGTTTGAAGGATTTAGAACGGTAACTCTTATTAGGAGCAGGTTGGGTATGAGTAAACTTACAGCAAGAAGGAAACGTGGAGGTATATAGGCAAAGACAGAAAAATTGGACCAGGCAGCGTGCAAGCACATAATTACAGGTTTTGAAAATAATAGGAGGGACTCCGTCAGGACCGTAAGCCTTACGAGGATCTAGACCAGAAAGGGCAGAGCAAGCATCTTTACGACTGATCGAAATCTATCAATAATTGGGGTCATACGCCGGGGGCGCATCGCCTCACCAACCCGACGACGCCACTCCCGGGGGTCGCCACTCCACGCACGAGTCTCCATGCAAGCTCCCTTCCCATACCAAGCAACTCTCGAAAGGAAACATCAGCTTGCCCCAGCCACGAGCTTGTGGGCGCCCCCTTGACCTTCTCCACGCAAGATTGTCCTCTTACAGATGCAACCCGATGGGAAGGATCGGTTTCAGGGTAGCAGAAGGTCTCGAGTTCAAGACCTACCATGGAGCAACTGTCAAATCTATCGTCGAGTGGCCGAAGAAACCCCCATGAGGCATACTTGTTCTCCCGACTGCGACTACAAGTGCGGCGTAGAGAACACCAGGTGGCAGCATGAGCTTGACTGAGGATCCGAACATCTCAGAAAACGGGATCTTAAATTAAATATCACAGGTGTCACTATAAAAATCAAGCCTGCACCACCAACAGGCAAGGGCCAACCATCACGACCTGCAGAATGTGCAGGAGACAACCATCTGAGCCCTCAAGGAATAAATAGCCTACAGGTAATTATAGGCTCTAACATAACACATTTATATATATATATATATATATATATATATATATATAAGAGAGAGAGATGAGAGAGAGAGAGAGAGAAGAGAGAGAGAGAGAGAGAGAGAGAGAGAGAGGAGAGAGAGAGAGAGAGAGAGAGAGAAGAGAGAGAGAGAGAGAGAGAGAGAGACGAGGAGAGAGAGAGAGAGAGAGAG
>JACEEZ010004843.1:152500-157773 GCA_016584305.1 Chionoecetes opilio | reverse complement strand
GGATTTTGAAATTTTTGTATACAGCGGTTTAGGTTCAGGCGTGAGACGCCTAGCCCTAACCTACGTAAAATTTGTAGGCCACGTATCAGCACAAATAAATAGGTAGAGTATAGCCAAAAACACCGATTTTCTTTACCTGCCAGCCAACAATTATAATTAGTGAACTATAACGTAGTAAGAGCACAATAGTAAAGCGTCAATTATTGAGCACATATTTGTAATAAGTAATTTAGAGAGTCTTCCAAGTGACCTTAGCGGTTCCCTCCGACACTCATTAAGTTATATGTAAGTAAAAATGTCTAAGGTATAACCTGTGTATAATAACGGTGTCAGTACTTGTTATTCAATGTAATTTTCCCAATGATGAATATTAGTGGAGATTGAGTAATGTTTGTATGTTTTTATAGGGCGTAAATAAGCAAACAGATGGGAGAAATAGCTTTAAGGTTCGAATATCTGCAAACAAAGGCCAGATTCGTGATCGCCATGAGTAGAAGCCCCTATAAACCGAGTTTCATCCAAATAGGGAGATATTTATTTCCGCCCAAAATCTGCAGGCTATGTATGGTCCAGGATTTTTTTCTTCGGAAATCACATTTTCATTAATATCACAGTAACCATACACGTAAGGAGAAAATGGTATAGAACATAAAAGATGCAGCTGTTGAAGGCCGATCCGGTGGTATACGCGAAAGTGAAATTCATGGATAAATGAAGGCACAAATAATTTATTTTTTAAAACTTTTAAAAACTATATATTTCGATAACGTGACATGTTAGGACTAAACGGACTGTGCCATTGCATAGATCGCTTCAAAACGGACAAAAAGTATTTATATCTATTTTCTTTTTACATTAATAGTTTAGTCGGAAAAGGTCAAAAACCAAATGAGGCCAAAATTTAGAGGAATTTTGCAGCCTGAAAAAAAGATTTTTCTTATTAACATATATACGTTTAAATGATCTCAGTAATAATTGTTTATAATGACGCAGTGAATACTTGTTATTCAATGTAATTAACCCAATGATGAATATTAGTGGAGATTGAGTAATGTTTGTATGCATTTATAGGGCGTAAATAAGCAAACAGATGGAAGAAATAGCTTTAAGAATCGAATATCTGCAAACAAAGGCCAGATTCGTGATCGCCATGAGTAGAAGCCCCTATAAACTGAGTTTCATCCAAATAGGGAGATATTTATTTCCGCCCTAAATCTGCAGGCTATGGGGCCAGGATTTTTTTTCGGAATTCACATTTTCATTAATATCACAGTAACCATACACGTAAGGAGAAAATGGTATAGAACATAAAAGATGCAGCTCATGAAGGCCGATGCGGAGGTACAGGCGGAAGTGAAATTCATGCATAAATGAAGGCACAAATAAAAAAATAAAAAAAACTTAAAAAAACGATATATCTCGAGAATGTGACATGTTAAGACTTAACGGACTATGCCATTGCATAGATCTCTTCGAACCGGACAAAATGTATTTATGTCTTTTTTCAGTTTAGATCAATAGTCTAGTCGGAAAATGCCAAAAACCAAATGAGGGCCAAATTTTTAGGATTTTTGTAGCCAGAAATATGGATTTATTTTATTTACATATACACGTAAATATGATCTCAGTAATAATTGTGTATAATGACGCAATAAATAATTGTTATTTTATGTAATTTTCCCAGTGATGAATATTAGTGGAGATGGAACAAAAATTGTATGCATTTATATACAGGAAAAATATATGAATTCTTTTATTTACATCTATACGTACAAACAATCTCTGTAATAATTGTGTATAATGACAGTATAAATAATTGTTACTCTATATAATTTTCCCAATAATGAATATTTGTTGATTGGTAAAAACCGTACGTTAATATTCTTACTCTAACTCCCAAACCGTAAGTCGTAGAGCGTTTGTACATGAGACAAAAGATTGTAAATCTTACGTTGCTTCAAATATGTTAACGGTCATTGGACCGACAAAAGTCGCATAAACGCGTCACAACGAAAAAACCGTAAAATTCATACGTGGCAACTCGCGAACCAAGAGTCACAGACCATTGTTGATGGTTTCCACTAGACCGGCAATAGCCGCTCAACAAAACATGTATTGCAAACGTTGGCCGTTAAATGTCCAATGAACGCGTCACAACCAAAACACCGTAACTCCATACCTGGCAACTCGAGAACTAAAATTCCCAGAACAATTTGGATGACTTTTTCGAACTTCGCATACGACGTACAACAAAACATGTATTGGAAGTGTAGGCCATTACATTTCAAATAATCGCTGCAGCACGCAAAACGACCCCTAAGTCTCAGCTCACGTTCCTCTATTATATATATATACGAATGGATTTATGCGGGGCGGGGCGGGGCAGGCTCAGAGGGGGTTTATCGTACAGTAAACCCACTTATGGTCGAGATTCAAGAAATTTCACTGAAGACAAAGTTGTAGAGGGCCACAAGCTCTATCGGAAGTGTTGCGTCATCATTTCATTCAGACCTACACTAAGTCCGCCACACGCCACGAAGCTCACCTGAAAACCACAATAATTCACTTTAAACTCACAGTAAAGCCACTTAAGTTCGAGATTCGATAAATTTTACTGAAGACAAAGTTGTAGAGCGTAGAAAACTCTAGCGGAAATGTTGTATTAATGTGCTAATCATATTATAAATTCTAATTAATAATTAATATTTGTTGATCGGAAAGCTAATATTCATACTCTAACTCCCAAACCGTAAGTCGTATAGCGTTTGTACATGAAAGACAAAATATTGTAAATCTTACGTTGCTTCAAATATATTAACGGTCATTGGACCGACAAAAGTCGCATAAACGCGTCACAACGAAAAAACCGTAAAATTCATACGTGGCAACTCGCGAACCAAGAGTCACAGACCATTGTTGATGGTTTCCACTAGACCGGCAATAGCCGTTCAACAAAACATGTATTGCAAACGTTGGCCCTTAGATGTCCAATGAACGCGTCACAACCAAAACACCGTAAAATCCATACCTGGCAACTCGAGAACTAAAATTCACAGAACAAATCGGACGGCTTTTTAGAACATCACATTTGACGTAGAACAAAACATGTATTCCAACTGTATGCCGTAACATTTCCAATAAACGCTGCAGAACGCAAAACACGGTCTAAGTCCAGCTCACGTTCCTCTATTATATATATATAGCGGAGATTTATGCGGAGCGGGGCGGGGCAGGCTCAGAGGGGTTTATCGTACAGAAAAGCCACTTACGGTCGAGATACAAAAACTTTCACTAACGACAAAGTTGTAGAGGGGCACAAGTTCTATCGGAAATGTTGTCGCAACATTTCATTCAGACCTACACTAACTCCGCCAGACACCACGAAGCTCCCCAGAAAACCACTATAATTCACTTTAAACTCACAGAGAAGCCACTTAAGCTCGAGATTCGATAAATTTCACTGAGGACCAAGTTGTAGAGTGCAGAAAACTCTATCGGAAATGTACCCTCGACATTGCCGTAACACCAACATTAAGTCCGCCAGACGCCGTACTGGTTACTTCTCATACAAAATCGTTTCAAGCTTGTTTAAGATCTGCGACGTGCGCAGCACGTCCCAGATCTTCAACCTGGGTCAGAACAGGTATGACCTAGCTTGTTTAAGATCTGCGACGTGCTGCGCACGTCGCAGATCTTAAACCAGGGACATAAAAGCTATAACTTACCTTGTTTAAGATCTGCGACGTGCGCAGCACGTCGCAGATCTTAAACCAGGGACATAAAAGCTATAACCTACCTGAAACGCTAGACTTGCCCCGACCATGGGCTTCGTCTGGGTTGGGGACAGACTCTTCATAGTCTTCCATAGAAAACAGTTCCATAAACCCTTTACTCTTCCTTTACATCTATTCCAAATGGAACTGTCGCCGAGAATTTCCGCGTCGGCGAGCGTTCCACTGTCGGCGACAGTTCTCGTTTGTTGCTTCGGCGACAGTTCCTATCGGCGACAGTTCCATAAACCGTATTAGTATTATAAGAATCTTTCCTTGTATGAGAGCATTATAGTATCATTATCTGGCTCTCTCTAGTACAAATCAGCCAAGTGATGCGCCTCGAAGCGATAGAGGTCACAAGAAGATCACGCCAAGGTGGTGTGTTGAGGAATTTATGGCGGAAATTAATATATCTTTCTATACCGCCCCATCCTCTCCTCCCTAGTATATTGAATATGTGATTGTCGGCTATAAGGGTTGGGTTAGATGAGATGTGGGGTATTATTTAGTAAGTTGATATCAAAAGGAATAACTTGGCACTACTTCAAAGTGTGTAGAGCGGCGGTGATGAGGCCCGGGTTAACGGGGAGGGGCGTGACCTACCGCCCGGTGCCCACAACCACTTGAGTCAAGAACATAAGAAAACTACAAGAGGCCGGTAGTCTGACGTACACTTGGTAGTTCCTTCAACACATGTACATTATCTACATCCACCTTTCATCCCAAGCACTATTTTCGAAGACAACAATATATTATTTTTCCGATTTTCTGGCCATTAATGTAACAGATGCCAGTGACCACCAGAATTTGTAATGAATGGTGGTCAACTAAGGGTTGCCAGACTGACACAGTATTTCCCAACCTGGGGGAAATTTCAGGATTCTAAGGGGAAAATTTATCCGAGGGACATCTAAATTACTACCGTAGATAACAGTTAAGTCGCCAGGACAATTTTTTTTTCTGCTTACAGACGTGTGGTGGCGTTAATATTTACCGTAGATAACAGTCAAGTCGCCAACAGGCGCCAAATATTACGAATTATAGCATTACTACTGAGTTTTATGTGCCACTGAAGATGATACACAGTAGTTTATATCATGACTGTATAATCTACTCTGTTTCAGTGTTGTTTTATGCTTTGTATCTGCAAGTATAGACGGCTGCAAATTTCACTACGCGTTTTTTTTTCGGGCGACGACGACAGCGGTACGACACTCAGTAAATAAACACTAGATGGCGACTTGACTGTTGGTAACCACTTTAAAGATATTTTTGTAATTTGTTCATTTATAGCCATACTATGACACAGATGAAGACACAAAATGACACAGACTCTCCAGATAGCCCCTTCTAACTTTCCTGAAATCATAGATGTAGAAATGTAAGTATTAACGCCACCACACGTCTGTAAACAGAACAAAAAGTTGTCCTGGCGACTTTACTGTTATCTACGGTACATTTCTACATCCATGATTTCAGGAAAGCTAGAAAGGGCTATCT
>JACEEZ010004843.1:130000-147500 GCA_016584305.1 Chionoecetes opilio | reverse complement strand
GGTGGGGGGAATACATACATTTCTACATCCATGATTTCAGGAAAGTTAGAAGGGGCTATCTGGAGAGTCCGTGTTTGGTGGGCCTTCGGCCCACCAAACACAGGTGGTGGGCCGAAGGCCCACCAATAGCCCTCCGCAGGAGCTAGCCAAAAAGTCCGCCCGGAGGGCGGCTTTGCGGCTAGTGGTAAATATAAGCGAAAGTGTGTCTGTCTGTCTGTCTGTCTGTCTGTCTGTCTGTCTGTGTGTGTGTGTGTGTGTGTGTGTGTGTGTGTGTGTGTGTGTGGTATAGGTTCCGCCCCCCGAGGCGCAATCACCTCATATGGCACAATTTTGGAACCGGGTTGACCAGGGAAAGGTTTCAAGCCCAATTATGAGATGATCCGATCACTTTTTTTTCTTTTTTTTTAGCAGCCTATTAGCGATAATTGTGAAAAAAAAAGTGGGTTGCGAGAATTGAGGAAACCTTGATGTAGGGTGATGGGTAAGTGGATGGGTGGGGTGATGGGTAATGGGTGTGGGGTGATGGGTGAGTGAATGGGTGGGGGGTGATGGGTTGGGGGTGATGGGTGATGGGTGAGGGAATAGGTGGGGGGTGATGGGTAATCTATAATAATATAAGCGAAAGTGTGTCTGTCTGTGTGTGTGTGTGTGTGTGTGTGTGTGTGTGTGTGTGTGTGTGTGTGTGGTGTGTGGTGTGTGTGTGTGTGTGTGGTATAGGTTCCGCCCCCCGTGGCGCAAGCACCTCATATGGCACATTTTTGGAATCAGGTTGACCAGGGGAAGGTCATAAGCCCACTTATGAGATGATCCGATCCCTTTTTTTTCTTCTTTTTTTTAGCAGCCTATTAGCGAGAATTGTGCAAACAAAAGTGGGTTGCGAGAATTGAGGAAGCCTTGATGTAGGGTGATGGGTAATGGGTGAGTGAATGGGTGGGGTGATGGGTAATGGGTGTGGGGTGATGGGTGAGTGAATGGGTGGGGGTATGGGTTGGGGGTGATGGGTGATGGGTGAGGGATAGGTGGGGGGTGATGGGTAATGGGTGAGTGAATGGCTGTGTGGTGATGGGTAATGGTGAGTAAATGGGTGGGGGTGATGGGTAATGGGTGAGTGAATGGGGGGGGGGTGATGGGTAATGGGTGAGTAAATGGGTGGGGGGTGATGGGTAATGGGTGAGTGAATGGGTGGGGGGAATACATACATTTCTACATCCATGATTTCAGGAAAGTTAGAAGGGGCTATCTGGAGAGTCCATGTTTGGTGGGCCGAAGGCCCACCAAAAACAGGTGGTGGGCCGAAGGCCCACCAATAGCCCTCCGCAGGAGCTAGCCAAAAAGTCCGCCCGGAGGGCGGCTTTGCGGCTAGTGGTAAATATAAGCGAAAGTGTGTCTGTCTGTCTGTGTGTGTGTGTGTGTGTGTGTGTGTGTGTGTGTGTGTGTGGTATAGGTTCCGCCCCCCGTGGCGCAATCACCTCATATGGCACAATTTTGGAACCGGGTTGACCAGGGGAAGGTTTTAAAGTAATCGTCCAGACCCAATTTTTTTTTTGCCGAATTATGTTGAATGTCAGACACTCTGTCTGACACCTGTCGGCAAATGTTATGATGAGCGATTGTACTTCGGTGTCAGACAGTGAATCTGTCGCTGTGACAGATCTAGAGTACGATGCTCAATCTGACACCGAAATAAATGACGCTGGTCGCGTATACTATGAGGAAAACGAACCTCAGATTGTCATGGGATCCTATATATTTGAGCCCGAGTACGATGTGGATGAACAGGTGTTAGCAGAGCCTGAGGTTCAGCAGGAGGACCTGGCACTTCTCCAAAACATGGATTGGTAAATAAGGTTAAACCATGTGTGTGTGGGAATCACAATGAAGGTACTTTCGAGAAAATCCTATGGTTAGTTTTGGAGCTACAGTCAAACGTAATTACTCGGAAACAACATACGAGCATTAACTACAGCAAAGAGTTGGAAAATATGCGGGCGGGAAGGCAGAAAGTGTGACAGCCACACCGCCACAGGGTCTCTCACCACAGGGCCCGCCCACGCCCACTCCACAACTGGTTTACTTGGTTTACTTGGTCTTGTTAAGAGGCAAAGCCTCACAGTCGTGGTGGTCCATCGCTACCCTCACTACACACCGTTTCTCAACACAACTGCTCGCCCAACACACTATAGGCGTGAATCACACACGCCACTCCGCCACTCCACTCTACCACACGCCACTCCTTTCCGTGTGCAAACTTTTCTCGAAAGGCACAGCTGTCTTGCTGCACCCATAAAGGATGCATGCATGTGGCATATAGCAAAACAAATCTATCAGAAACACCCAAATATCTTCAAGTACTATATTTATCTCTGTGTTTACGTGCCTCTCTGATCAAGCGCGGGAAGATGAGCCTCCCTGATGCTGCGTCACCGAGCCTGAGCCTGAGCGTCTGCAAACCTTGAGAGCGTTTTGAAAACTCGGGGAATTTGCAGATTTTGATTGCGGATTATTTAAAAACGGCTGACTGGATACAAAACGTGACGACGTATTGTTGATATACTCGTTAATGGCTATGATTTGATTGTATTAAATCAGGAATGATGAAATGGTCTGGACGATTACTTTAAAGTAATCGCAATTTAAGAGAGAGAGAGAGAGAGAGAGAGAGGAGAGAGAGAGAGAGGAGAGAGAGAGAGGAGAGAGAGAGAGAGAGAGAGAGAGAGGAGGAGAGAGAGAGAGAGAGAGAGAGAGAGAGAGAGAGAGAGGAGAGAGAGAGAGAGAGTAACGAGATAGAGATAACGAGAGAGGAGATAACGAGAGAGAGGAGAGAGAGGACGAGAGAGAGAGAGAGAAGAGAGAGAGAGAGAGAGAGAGAGAGAGAGAGATAACGAGAGAAGAGAGATAACGAGAGAGAGAGATAACGAGAGAGAGAGATAACGAGAGAGAGATAACGAGAGAGAGAGATAACAAGAGAGATAACGAGAGAGAGAGAGAGAGAGAGAGAGAGAGAGAGAGAGAGAGAGAGAGAGAGAGAGAGAGAGAGAGAGAGAGAGAGAGAGAGAGAGAGAGAGAGAGAGAGAGAGAGAGATAACGAGAGAGAGATAACGAGAGAGATAACGAGAGATAACGAGAGAGAGAGAGAGAGATAACAAGAGAGAGAGAGAGAGAGAGAGGTAGCGAGAGAGATAACGAGAGACATAACGAGAGAGATAACGAGAGAGAGAGATAACGAGAGATATAACTCAGCTAGCTGCTATGTGAAGGGATCATATCAAGTTTAAAATCGCGGGAAAGCATGGCCTCCACCAGGCATGTATGCCTCTTTTATGCCGTCTGACATCCTCTCCGACTCGTGCATGTGGAAAACCCTTCACGATAAGAGAAATAGGGCCCAAGGCGACCATTGTTTGTTATGAACTGAAAACTCTACCCAAGCTACCCACCTCTCAATGTGAGTAGAGAAAGTTTACGGGTTTTGCTGAGTCACTACGCGCTTTGCCTCGGACCCAGGTTTTCGTGCGCAAATGGAACGCCTGAACTCTTGGGTTCCATGAACTGGTTCTTGAAATGTCGCAAATGGAAGAGGCCTTAGAACGCTACCGTAGATAACAGTGAAGTCGCCACCTACAGTGAAGTCGCCAAGCGCCAAATATTACGAATTATAGCATTACTACTGATTTTTATGTGCCACTGAAGATGTTACACAGTAGTTTATATCATGACTGTATAATCTACCCTGTTTCAGCGTTGTTTTATGCTTTGTATCTGCAAATATAACTGTTGCGCATTTTGCTTCTCACGTTTTTCTTCGCGCGATGACAGATAGTAAACAATAGCCTTTCGGGCGACAGGACACTGACTTGCCAGATCTTTCAAACTTGAATAGAATTTATTTTCACGTTGGCAGAGGAATTTTTATATATCCAAGCATCTCCCGCAGCTAATATATATAGAGACTTGTTTTACTTTACCTCTAATTTACCTGAATTCTCCAGAGTGGCGACTCAACTGTTGGGTTAAAATACTAGCTGGCGACTTTACTGTAGTAGGTATAGTGAGGTCGCCACTCGGTTTTATTTTTGTAATTTGTTCATTTATAGCCCTAATATGACACAGATGAAGACACAAAATGACACAGACTTTCCAGATAGACCCTTCTAACTGTCCTGAAATCATGGATGTACAAATGTAACTATTAACGCCACCACACGTCTGTAAATAACAAAGAAACGTAGAACTGGCGACTTCACTGTTATCTACGGTAGTGTATAGTGTGTCGTGAATCAACCTGTGTGCTTTCACATAATGACAAAAAAAAAAAAAAAAGGCTATTTTTTTTGGCTGGGAGAGGAGTTCAGTTGGCTAGTTTTAGGCTAGTTTCGAAGCGGGAACTGGCGATATGGCAGTCCGAAACCTGGCAACCCTGCATCCTTCCCGTGCTGAGGGAGAAACAGGGGCCATGCAGGGCACCTCCATGAACTACCTCGGGATTGGCCGAATGTCCGTGTGAGACACGTTCTCCGTGTTGCCGTAGTCCACAAAGAGGGTTTATGGAACTGTCGCCGAAGCATCAAACGAGAACTGTCGCCGACAGTGGAACGCTCGCCGACGCGGAAATTCTCGGCGACAGTTCCATTTGGAATAGATGTAAAGGAAGAGTAAAGGGTTTATGGAACTGTCTTCTATGGAAGGCTATGAAGAGTCTGTCCCCAACCCAGACGAAGCCCATGGTCGGGGCAAGTCTAGCGCTTCAAATGGGGCATTTCTACAACTTGAAAAGTTGACGCGCATCAGTAGCCGTCGAGCTGTCCTGCCTACCATTTCTTTTTTTTACTATCAAAGGCTTATTTCTATTATTTACAAGGATTTTTCTTACTATTGCTGGATTATAATTAGTATTATAAGGATCTTTCCTTGTATGAGAGCATTATAGTATCATTATCTGGCTCTCTCTAGTACAAATCAGCCAAGTGATGCGGCTCGAAGCGGTAGAGGTCACAAGAAGAAGATCACGCCAAGGTGGAGTGTTGAGGAATTTATGGCGGAAATGAATATATCTTTCTATACCGCCCCATCCTCTCCTCCCTAGTATATTGAATATGTGATTGTCGGCTATAAGGGTTGGGTTAGATGAGATGTGGGGTATTATTTAGTAAGTTGATATCAAAAGGAATAACTTGGCACTACTTCAAAGTGTGTGGAGCGGCGGTGATGAGGTCCGGGTTAACGGGGAGGGGCGTGACTTATAGCGCATTTTCGTGACGTTCACCGCCCTGGTTCAGTCCAGTCCGGACCGGGTCAGGGTGGACTGATGGTCGCGAAAATACATCGAGACTGGCCCCGTCGCATTCGTCGTTCCTATTGGCTGGGGGATCGAGTGGGCGGTACTGAACTGAACTGTGGAGGCGGCAGGCGTCCATCTTGTCAATATCCTTTTTGTCGTCCGCCTTTTAACCTGTGCTGAAGACTTTACAACTACCACGCCTGTGATACTTTAGTCTTATGGTCGGCCATCATGGTGTTTCATGTCTTATCAGCAGCACGAGAAGCTCCTGGGCCCATACTTATAAAGATTTAGGATTCGTCCTAGGATTCGTCCTAACCCTGCGTCCTAAGGTTCGAGGAAAGTCTAAGACGCGTCCTAAGACGGCGGCTTAGGACGATGCGCTGAGCGCTACATTTAGCAAGAGTCCAAATTGGATTTCATGAAATATCACTACTAAGAGTCATCAGAAAGGTATAAAAATATCGAAAAACACAAGATTAATATTTCTATGATAATTGCTGAAGACTACAACGAATGAATTCATCTATAAGAATAATTGTACCAGATATGCAACATTCCGTTCAAAAGACACAAACATTGACATTGTCTTCGCTCTATCGACGAGAAAAGATAATATTTTTCAGGACAAGACTTTCATCCTTGGCCAGCTCTTTCAAGCAAGGAAAAATGTCCTATGTCCTGCGAGGGGAATTTTCCATGCCGAGATGATCGGCGAAGAGCAAGGCAGATGCCTGACAGGCCATCGCCAACCACATGATCGCCGCGCCGCCTTCCATAGCGAGAGATACGTCAAGGACTACCGGTTATAATGGACGAGGACTTCACGGTCGTTTTCAAAGACACCGACTATTTTTTCCTGGCCTACAATAGGTGCTTTTTCTAATGGAGATGGCGTTATAATGGACGAGAGTTTCGCGGTCGTTTTCAGAGACACCGACTATTTTTTCTTGGCCTACAATAGGTGCTTGTTCTAATGAAGTTTTATTTTGCGCAAACCCATAAAAAAAAGATTAAAAAAAATGTATACTTTGTGGTTAAGGTTAGATTAGGTTTCATTAAAACCTATATGGTTAGGTTAGGTTTCATGAAAACCCTTACAGTTAGGTTAGGTTTCATGAAAACCCTTACAGTTAGGTTAGGTTTCATGAAAACCCTTCAGTTAGGTTAGGTTTCATTAAAACCCTAAAAGGTTGGGTTTTAATTTTAATTTTTCATTTTTTTTTTTTTTTTTTTTTTGCGCAAAAAAAAACTATCCCCATTGAAAAACACTTTTGTGGGCCCCAGAAAAAAAGTCTGGTCCTGTAAACGACGCGAAACTCTCGCCCATTATTCCCGGAGTAGTTTTATTTTCCCAAAACCCCATTTTAAAAAGAAAAAAAATTACACGAAATTATGGTCCCATTACCTTAAAAACATTTCTCCATCAAAAAAAAGCACTAAAGGGGCCGGGGAAAAGTTTTGTCAGTTTATAGGTTTAAAAAAAACCTATAATGTTGGGGTTTAGATATATTTTTTGGGTTAAGTTAGGGTAAATTTTAAAAAAAAGGCCCACCCTTATCTTCTTCTTTTAAACCCAAAAAGTTTGGGGACATGGGGGGAAAACCCGGGGTTTTTTGGGGGGGAGCACACCAAAAAGGGAAAATAGGGCCCCCCCACAAAAATCCCTAAACTGGGATATTCCCTAGATAAACTTTATGGGGAAAATTTTCCCCCCATTAAGTCTATGTACTAGGGAAATTTCCCTATTTTGGGGTTTTTTTGGGGGGAGCCTTTTTCCCTTAGAGTGGCTCCTTTTGGGGGGAGACCATAAAAGGGGGGAAAATTTCCCGATAAAGTCCATAAACTGGGAAAAATTTCCCTAGTTTAAGTTTTTTTTTTTTGGGGGGGGCATTTTTTCCCCTTATGTGTTGCTCCCCCCCCAAAAACCCGGGTTTCCCCCAGCCCCCAAGCTTTTTGGCCAAAAGAAGAAGAAAGGAGATTGAGCCTTTATTCAAAAGATCAAACTTACAGACCTAACCAGACCCCTTCGACCCCCTTGTGCTGTGCACTAACCTAACCAAACCCAAACCTACCCAACCTGACCTGCCCTAACCTAACCAAAAGGGCCGTTTAACACACTTTTTCTGGCATTTTTGGTATTTTGCTACCAAAAAGATCCGTAGGTGGCAAAAAATATGCCGTTCGTCCCCACGGCGTTCGCTACGAGCATCTTTACTGCATTTTCCCGGCCCGCAACAAAATAAAAAATATAACTTTATGGAGCGAAATTTAATATGGCCTGTAAAAAAGAGGTGGGCACTCATTAAAATATAAACAGAGTTTTAAAAGCAGAAAGTAAATACTAGACCCAAATTTGTGTCCTTAGCGTGGGACCTTTTTTAAAGATTTTCCAGGTATTTTTGGTTTCTTTAAAAACCAAAAGGTTAGGTTTGGTTTATTAAAACCTATAAGACCCGACTTATTCTCCCCGGGCCAAATTTTTTGTGCTTTTTTGATGGAGGAAAAGGGTTTTTTTAAAGGAAAAGGTACCATAAAATTCAGTGATTCATTTTTTTTTTTTTTAACTTGGGTTTTCGCAAAATAAAACATTCCCCTTAGAAAATGCCCTATTGAAGACCCCGGAAAAAATAGTCGGTTCTCTGAAAACGACCGCGAAGTCCTGTCCATTTTTACCAAATTTCTGAGTTGGTTACGTTTAGTTTAGGTTTGGTTAGATTTTGGTTTTTTAGGTTTTGGGTTTTGGTTTTGTTTAAATTTGGTAGATTTTGGGTTAGGTTATGTTGAGTTTTTTTAGGTTAAAAAAAAAAAAATTTATGGGCGCGATTTTCCGGTGGGTTGGGGACCCCCAAAACTCCTGCGGAATATTTACCGTTTTGGTTAGGTCTCCTCGAGTGGACAATTCAACCGTTCATAGTGTAGATTTTTTCATTCTGAGTCTTTTTTAAACCCCCAATTTTCCCCGGCGCAATTGAATAATAACTAACATATATACTGAATCTATTCTTTTTAAACAAAAAAGTTTAATTTGGTTAGAGGTGGGGTTGGGTATATTAAAGATGATACAAGAACTAATAAAAAAATTATCAAGACTCGCAGTGGGGAAAGAAAAAAGTTTTATGGGTATTGTTCCATGGTTAAAATCAGACTTATTCTTTTTTTTAAAATTTTTTTTTATAGTGACCCACTTAAACGCTTTATTCTCCAGATACCCTTATCATCAAACAGTTTGGGGGACCTTCAAACTGATCACGAAAAAGATATCAAGGAGGAGGGGAAAATGACTACCTCAAAGAGTGAATAATAACACACTCGGGACTTTTCAGCCCCCTGACCCGTATTTTTCAGTGTTTCTTTATATTACATCCCACTACGTCGTATATAATCCCTTCCGGTCCCAAACGGGATCCTTGATTAGTTGTATCAAAAAGTTTGTCCCGTACATCTATCCGTCACGAAAAATTCCAGGGGTGGGTGGAGCACTCCTGTTTTCGGCTTTTGGACGAGTCTTAGCCGCCCCCCTGCTGCTGGGCACCTCACACCCTGCCTACCCAAAACCTAAATTAGGGCGAGTCTTGCATTTTGGATCGCTCGAAATGATTAGGACACCCCCCGCCTATTAGATCGACGGCTAAGACGAAACCTAAATCTTTATAAGATGGGCCCTGGTCGCCTTCCCCGTGATTAGTGCGCATCGCCAGTTCTCCCCACACGGTCCAAGGTGGTCCTGCTATAGGGCGGACGGGCTTGGGCTGGGGTGAAACCCTTTTAGACTGCCTCGCAAAAAAAAGTGACCGCCGGGGGTAGCCCAGTCCAACCGGGCCAGAGCGGTCGCGAAAAAAGCTACTACCGCCGGTGCCCACAACCACTTTAGTCAAAGAACATAAAGGAAATCAGGGCCCGGAGTCTTACGTCACGTGTAGTTCCTTCAACACATGTACATTTCTAAACCACCTTTCATCCCCAAACAACTTTCGAAGACAAAAAATTATTATTTTTCTATTTTCTGGGCCTCTAATTCATAAAAGTTACAATGCCAGTGACCACAAATTTGTAGGAATGGTGGTCCCAAATAAAGGCGGCGTACATAGCCTTTTTCCGCTAGTTTGTCAATCTCCCTTGTTTTTTTTCGCTCGACTAGTTTTTTTTTCGCTTTTACTATTACTCCGTCTGCATCAGTCAGCGCCGTGATCGTCTTGTATGCAAAGATGAAATCAATTTCTAGTAAATCAAAATCCATAGTGATTACTTTAAAGATATTTGATTAAATCATAATTTTTTTTAAATTAAATTCAATACGTTTGAAAGTATAAAAAAATTCAATGACATTGTAAGTGAACTTTTAAAAACCCGGTTCTATAAACAGCCAACAGTCTCTCGATGACTGTTTGAAAAGTTTTTATAGAGTAAATCACCGAAAACCCCCCCCATGACACACCCCAGTGGGTTAAGAATTATGAATTTTTAGAGTGTGGGAAAAAAATTTGCTAAAAGAGCAGTCACCAAACACACCCTGACAACAGTGGTGTTAAGAATCATAAATGCCTAGAGGGGGGGAAAAGATTTATAAAAGAGTGACCCACCTCACACACCCGAACACAGTGGTGTAAGAATATGAATGTTTAGAGGTGGGAAAAGATTTACTAAAAAGGTGACCTCACCACACAACCCGGGACCACATGGTTTTAAGAATAGAATTTTTGATGTAAAAGATTTATACAAAGGGACCTCCCCACACACACCCGACACACAGTGGGTCAAAATTTATGAAGTTTAGAGGGGGAAAAAAATTTACTAGAAGAGTGACCTCACCATACACACTCGACACACAGTGGTGTTAAGAATATGAAGTTTAGAGGGGGGAAAAGTTTTACTAGAAAGAGGACCTACCATACACCCCCTGAACACGTGGTGTTAAGAATTATGAAGTTTAGATTAAAGTTTTGCTACAAGGGTCACCTACCACAACACCCTGACACCCAGTGGTGTTAAGAATATAAATTTTGAGGGGGGGAAAAAAGATTTGCTACAAGGGTCACCCCCCATACACACCTGACACACTGGTGTTAAGAATTATGAATTTTAGAGTGGGAAAAAGTTTTGCTAAAGGGTCACCTCACCACAACAGGGGTGTTAAAAATTATGAAGTTTAGAGTTGGGACAAGATTTGCTAGAAAGAGCAGCTCACCAAACACACCCGAACCAGGGTTTTAAGAATATGAATGTTAGGTGGGGGAAAAGTTTTATACAAAGAGTGACCTCACCTCACACCCCCAAAACCACAGGGGGTTTTAAAAATTATGAATTTTTAGAGGGGAAAAGATTGCAAAAGATGCCCCACCACAACACCCTGCACACAGTGGGTAAGAATTTGAATGTTTAGAGGTGGGAAAAGTTTTGTAAAATAGGTCCCCTCACCACCCCACACCCTGAACACAGTGGTTTAAGAATTATGAATGTTAGAGGTGGGAAAATATTACTACAAAGAGTGACCTCACCAGACAACCCTGACACACAGTGGTTTTAAGAACCAGAATGTAGATTTGGGGGAAAAAGGTTTTTTCCCCCATTCTAAAATCACCAGACACCCGACACACAGGGTGTTAAGAATCATGAATGCCTCCTAACCAAACCCAAAGTTTAACCCATTATCTGAATTTTGAAAAAATTAATTTCACAAAAAACAAAAAAACGGCACAGGAAAGCACAGCTAAAGAAACGGCAATAGAAGTAAAAGACCTAAATTTTCCCATTTCGGAAAAATGTTTTTGGGGCATAATCCGCAGAAGTTTGGGGGTCCCAAGCCTTTTAGCTACTTTTTTTTACGAGGCATGAAAGAAAGTTTTACTACAAATTAATGCATTTCAAGGGACGTAATTATAGCCGTCGGAATAAGAGAGAGTTTCGCGGTTTGTTTTCAGAGACAAAGAATTTTTTTTCTTTGGGCCTTTCAAAAGGTGCGTTTTTGTAAGGAGAAGTTTTATTTTGCGCAAAGAAAAAAAAAAATAAAGAAAAAAAAAAAAAAAAAAAAACTAACCTTACCTTATATATTTTAATGAAACCTAACCTAACCAGATTTTAATTAAACCTAACCTAACCTTATAGGTTTTAATGAAACCTAACCTAACCTTATAGGTTTTAATGAAACATAATCTTAACCACAAAGTGGTTAAACCACAAACCACAAAGAACCATGTTTGTTTACAGTCGAACAGCTGACTGGTGATGCAGGCGAACGATTCTGTGTGTGACGGCTTGCAGACTTTGCAGTCAGAAAATTGTTAGTTTGTAGAAAGTTGCTGAAAAAAACTAGACGGAAAAAGTGCTAGTGTGACGCCGCCTTAAAACTAGTCAGAGCGAGAAAAAACCAACGGAGATCGTCTAACTAGACGGAAAAAGTGCTAGTGTGACGCCGCCTTGAGGGTTGCCAGACTATCTGACACAGTATTTCCCAACCTGGGGGAAATTTCCCGCTGGGGGTAAATTCAAGGATTCTAGGGGGGAAATTTATCAGAGGGTCATCTAAATTACTAGCATTTAGTCGACAGAAAATAATCTCTTAAAGTTCAGAGTTCAGCTATTGACTTCTTTTTTCTTTAAAATTCATAGTCCTCCATCTCATTCACACTAGAAAATAATTGGAGAGCGAGAGAGAGAGAGAGAGAGAGAGAGAGAGAGAGAGAGAGAGAGAGAGAGAGAGAGAGAGAGAGAGAGAGAGAGAGAGAGAGAGAGAGAGAGAGAGAGAGAGAGAGAGAGAGAGAGAGAGAGAGAGAGAGAGAAAAAAAAAAAAAAAAAATCTTAGTAGCCTACCTACGTACGGTTAGTTTTTAGTCAAAGAAATCTACTAAGTCTATATGTCTTTTGTGAATATTGATAGCATTGATGCTGTGGGTATAAATTCACTGCAGCAAATGTTACTTCTCTGCATATATGCACGAATGTGCAATATGCTCTCCAGGCTTTTCACTTGTAGTCTGTTTCTTATTTTATTTTTAATTAGGTTCATTTGAGAAAAGATCGACTCTCGCAACTGAGGCATTGCTGAAGGGCAAAGACAGCATTAGCATTGTAAGAGCAAAGTATCAGCTGCCCTCGCTAGGCCTCCTCTCGCCGTTTTATTTTTTCTAGAGTTTTAACGTCAAACAAACGTTTTGTTTGTGCCAACTAAATAATATGAACGTTAATAAAGTATATATCCTTACAGAAATTAACATGAAAACTAGCCAAAAAAAACAGCCCCAAAAAAAGTAAACTAGCCAAGAAATCCGCCAAGTCGCCAACATGAAAAATTTCTCGCCGGAAAGTATAAAAGGGCGCCCGATTTGGCGTGAAACTCGCCAACCTGGCAACTCCGGAAGGATGGGGAAACTCTGCCAAGGAGGGACAAACAGACCACTGCCAAAGCCGTCTGTATTAGCGCATTTTCGTGACGTTCACCGCCCTGGTTCAGTCCAGTCCGGACCGGGTCAGGGTGGACTGATGGTCGCGAAAATACATCGAGACTGGCCCCGTCCCATTCGTCGTTCCTATTGGCTGGGGGATCGAGTGGGCGGTACTGAACTGAACTGTGGAGGCGGCAGGCGTCCATCTTGTCAATATCCTTTTTGTCGTCCGCCTTTTAACCTGTGCTGAAGACTTTACAACTACCACGCCTGTGATACTTTAGTCTTATGGTCGGCCATCATGGTGTTTCATGTCTTATCAGCACCACGAGAAGCTCCTGGTCGCCTTCCCCGCTGACTGTAGTGCGCATGCGCCAGTTCTCCCCACACTGGTCCAAGGTGGTCCTGGTATGTGGGTCGGACCAGCCTGGACTGGGCTGAACCGTTCTAGACTGCCTCGCAAAAACAGTGACCGCCCGGGACTAGCCCAGTCCAGACCGGGCCAGAGCGGTCGCGAAAATACGCTATATGTAAAAGCCTGCGCCTGGGAGAGCGAGATGGACGTGACGTCAGTAGCAGAGTCTGCTATGCGAGTCAGTAGGAGCCGAGCTTTCTGCGTGTGAGGATGTACGGGCGGTACGGCTCTCATTGCACCCACCTTTCACCCACTGTTAACTCTTCGCCATTTAATATTTTGCTCAAAAACATTTTACATGGAGAATATGAATAGAAGCGGAATTTAATTCGCTTTCCATTGATATATTTCGTTTACTGATAAATGAATTGGCAGCATGCATAAATTAGCGTTAGCTAAATACATAACATCATGAAATCGGGTAATTTCCTATCTAATATATGTTTATCAGTATAAAAGATATACTGTTATCTTTGGAAATGTTTGTTCTATAATATTATCAAATAAAAAACCGTAAAACACACTAAAGAAATGCCATTATGAGACTCAAGAAATATGCATGAACTTAAACTCTTCGCCATTTAATATTTTGCTCGAAAATATTTTACATGGAAAATTTTCAATAAAAGCTGAATTTAATTAGCTTTCCATGATATATTTTGTTTTCTGATAAATGAATTTAAAGAATCATACATACATTAGCGTTAACTAAATAAATAACATCATCAATCGGGAAAAATTACCCGATTTCATGATCCTTTTAGTTAGTTAACGCTAATTTATTATGGTTCTAATTCATTTATCAGAAA
The DNA here is from genome assembly GCA_016584305.1 of Chionoecetes opilio. NCBI lineage: Eukaryota > Metazoa > Arthropoda > Malacostraca > Decapoda > Majidae > Chionoecetes > Chionoecetes opilio. The sequence continues at coordinate 133,616 of JACEEZ010004843.1, read as the reverse complement.
ACGAAATATAGCAATGGAAAGCTAATTAAATTCCGCTTCTATTGATATTCTCCATGTAAAATGTTTTTGAGCAAAATATTAAATGGCGAAGAGTTAAAGTTCATGCATATTTTTTGAGTCTCATAATGGCATTTCTTTAGTCTGTTTTACGGTTTTTTTTTTTGATAATATTATAGAATAAACATTTCCGAAGATAACAATATATCTTTTATACTGATAAACATATAATTAGGTAGGAAATTACCCGATTTCATGATGTTATGTATTTAGTTAACGCTAATTTATGCATGCTGCTAATTCATTTATCAGAAAACAAAATATAGCAATGGAAAGCTAACTAAATTCCGCTTCTATTGATGTTCTCCATGTAAAATGTTTTCGAGAAAAATATTAAATGGTGAAGAGTTTAAGTTCATGCATATTTCTTGAGAGTCTCATAATGGCATTTCTTTAGTGTGTTTTACGGGTTTTTATTTGATAATATTATAGAACAAACATTTCCGAAGATAACAATATATCTTTTATACTGATAAACATATAATTAGGTAGGTAAACTTGTCATCTCGGTGGCCTCGTACAGACTCAGTCCGTGACGTCATAAATCTCAGGCGCAGGCCTTTATAGATTGAGACGGCCTTGGTGGTACTGGGAGGTGAGGTGAGGTGAGGTGTGGTTAGGTGAGGTGAGGGTGAGGTGAGGCGATGCTGCAACGTACGATGGGAAAAACCTCGACGTCATTGAACCTGTTATTGCGACATTCGACCCTGAGGAGGCTCAGAGCATTCAGGAAAGCAAGATCTTACTTGAAACTGAAGGAATGAAGGTTAAGCTTGCTCTTCATTGCAACGAATTTTGCGTGCATCTCATCAACAATTACTAGACTTGAAGAAAGGGGGCTCCTGTTGTCCTCGGCAATTTCGTTGGTTAATGGTGTTCTTGATGAACTGAAAAGTTTGCAGTCTGATGCTTACTATGGTAAACTGAGCAACGTGTTGTACAAAAACAAGGGATTTGAAAAGCTGAAAAAAGTCAGTCAGATAATGTGTGGTGATGCTATTATTGATGAGACGGTACAGCCACTCACTATGTCAAACATGCTATGTATGAAACATGCACCAATCGTCTCGTGTGACGTAGAAAGGGTGTTCTCAGAATATAAAGCTATGCTGACAGACAACAGGCGGAGTTTTAACCTTGAGAACTTACGCCCCCATGTCATCATCAAATGCAACCACAATCTGTAATGTCTGAAAATATGTCAGTCTATAATGTAAATACATGTTCATATTTATTTTTTGAAGCACTTTCACATATATATATATGTTAAATACATTATGTATATTGCTTAATAAACATTAACATTAGTTTCTATTAACTATTTTGTTTCCGTATAACCTGCATTCTTGGCTTTATAAGTGACATTTTTTTGTGCATATAAATGCATATTTGTCCTGTTTTTAGTGCATATTTGTCCAATTTTTAGTGCATATTTGCATGCATATTTCATGGTTTTTTAGTGCATAACTATCCGGGCCCTACTTATTATGTATAGTTTGAAGAGGAACTCCTAGAAGTTAGAGGTTTGGTGCATCATGAAGTAAGTCAAAGACTACTGTATAGAGTAGTCTTTGAGTAAGTATACAATGTTCTTGCATTGGGTACAAGATGATATGCCTAAATGCAAACTGGTATACAGGGAGGTCCCGTTATACGAGCATTCGGTATACGAGAATCCGATGATACGAGATGTGTAAATTAGGGTCTATTTTCAATATACGAGATCGAAAATCCAATGCTACGACATTCAAACTGGGGTGAGTCAAATTATCAAGTTCAAAATACTCGCCCTACCACTCCCAGTCTGGACAAAGGGGGATTTGGTTGACCCCAGTCAGGTCACCCCTAGCAAGCCGTGACATGAAGGGTAATTAAGCATATGGCGCGGCCTGACATTTAGTGGTAATTAGCCAGGTGTGCGGCTCCAACCTTGAGACTGCAGTCAGTTACCTGAAGGGTAATTAAGCATATGGCGCGGCCTGACATTTAGTGGTAATTAGCCAGGTGTGCGGCTCCAACCTTGAGACTGCAGTCAGTTACCTGAAGGGTAATTAAGCATATGGCGCGGCCTGATCCTTAGGGGTAATTAGCCAGGTGTGCTGCCCCAATCTTAGGACCTCTACACTACCCTCTTTTGTATCACGCGGCGTCCCCTACAGTACAACGTCTTTTTTGCTTGTTATGCATGTTTTATGTTTAATTAATGTGCAGTTATGTTATTTTGTGTGCTATTTTCTCTTTCAGAATGCTTTTTCTACAGAATAGGTAGTACAGTGTGCGTAATATAGACGCTGTGTGTTTGTTGTGTTTGCTATAGTTTATTTTAGCTTGAAAAACACGTTGTTGTTTTTTTAAATTGGTGGTCCTGGAACCAAACCTATATTTTACCATTAGTTATGTGTTTCGTTATACGAGATTTCGCTTTACGAGTATGCCAGGTGGAACCTAACTGCTCGTATCTTCGGGACCTCCCTGTATTTGTTATTATTAATTTTATTAGTATTAGTATTAATATTTGTTTTTTCATCATTGCTATTATTACTGTATTATTATTATTTATTTATTTTTTACATTTTTTTATTTTTTTTTTCCTTTCATACATAAGGCCTTCATGAACGTGTGGGTTTCCATTAAACCCTGAGCAGTTCGATCACACAAGTACCATGTTCTATAGCGTAAAAGACTTACTATTTTCCTTATATAAGTCGCTGTGTCCATCCATGCCAAGGCTGCGTGTTCAGCGCCCCAGTGGCTGCCACGTGCCGATTATGATCCTATTTTTTTTTTTTTTTTTTTTTTGTATTATTATTATATATTATAGACCTCTTCCATTTGTGCCCAAGTTGCATGAACCAGTTCTTTCAGTTCAGGGTTGGGTTCTGGTTTCAGGGTTGGGTTCGAGTGTCACAAATGGAACGCAAAAACCCCGTTTTTTGTTTACAAACATACTCAGCTGGCGAGGCAATTTAAGAGAGAGAGAGAGAGAGAGAGAGAGAGAGAGAGAGAGAGAGAGAGAGAGAGAGAGAGAGAGAGAGAGAGAGAGAGAGAGAGAGAGATAACGAGAGATAACGAGAGATAACGAGATAACGAGAGATACCGAGAGATAACGAGAGAGAGAGAGATAACAAGAGAGATAACGAGAGAGATACCGAGAGAGAGAGATAAAGAGAGAGAGAGAGAGAGAGAGAGAGAGAGAGAGAGAGAGAGAGAGAGAGAGAGAGAGAGAGAGAGAGAGAGAGAGAGAGAGAGAGAGAGAGATAACGAGAGATAACGAGAGATAACGAGAGATAACGAGATAACGAGAGATAACGAGAGAGAGAAATAACGAGAGATAACGAGAGAGAGATGACGAGAGAGATAACGAGAGATAACGAGAGAAAAATAACGAGATAACGAGAGAGAGATAACGAGAGAGAGAGAGAGAGAGATAACGAGAGATAACGAGAGATAACGAGAAAAATAACGAGATAACGAGATAACAAGAGAGAGATAACGAGAGATAACGAGAGATAACGAGATATAACTCAGCTAGCTGCTATGTGAAGGGATCATATCAAGT
>JACEEZ010004843.1:35000-127500 GCA_016584305.1 Chionoecetes opilio | reverse complement strand
AATGCCTCTTTTGCAGTTATCCCCCCTCCTGTTTCAACTAGTTATTTCAACCAGAAAGGATTAGGTTAGGTGGTTCTATTGCAGTTTAATAAAATAAAAGACAGTTATGGACCACTGCACTAATTGTTTAGGACCCGTTGTAAATGCCCATGAATCTCGATCAGATAGATAATTTGCGGACCAGAGGGTTCTAGCGACCAATTAATTATATAATTTGTCATTAGTCCAAACAAGCTGAATCTGAATGTTGCTATGTTGAATATCAGATTGTCACTAACAAAGCTCATAATGGGGTTAAACTGCATAAAGCACTGCTCCCAGCTTAACTGAATGACATTATAGCAGCATATAGTACACTTACTGTACTTCATATCTGCAAAGGTTTCAGTGTGCGTTTTATACCACACTGCCTCTACAAAGTCTGAGGTAACTGAAAATTCTAAGTTCAAAGGCAAAGGCTAGGAGGTTAATACGCCAGGTTAGATTAGGTTTATTTCATTTAGATCTTTCCCTAGATTAGGCCACTTTTTTTTTTTTTTTTTAGGGAGAATGATTATTATTTTTTTGTTTTGTCTCCACCCCGCATCCCGACCAGGTCCCCAAGTGTGTTGGGTAGAGGGGAATATTTTAAGTAAAAAGGGTTGGAGTTGTTATTGTGCAGTTTTACCATTGTAACATGATCTCAAGAAAAAAGATCAATATTAGGGCAGTGCGAAGCGGAGCGAGGTGTTTGCGGGGCGGAAGGGAGGGGCGAGCAGTCTGCCTACAACATCGATTTCCGTCAAAACCTTTGCCAGATTAATGTAAAACATATTAACTAATATGTGTTACTAAATCGAACCCCACGTCAAACCTAGGTTAATCAAACCAGTTCTGGTCAAAGCAACTAGTTGAAACAGGAGGGGTGATAACGGCAAAATGAGGCATTTCCGACGATTTTTAATAAAACTATCATTCTTAACATTAAAATACATGGAAAAGAGTACTTTTGACCTTACTCAATTCCTTGTTGAAAGTACAAATTTACCCTTTACACTTCCAGTCCCTCAAGGTCAAAATTATGACAGCTGCCAGGTGTGTCCACGCCGTGATGTTTTTCTTATATTGTACAGTGTCAAAAGTAGTAGTAGTTAGTAATAGTGTCAGCACTCGACAGTATTGTATTGGTGATGGTAGTAGTTATAAATAGTGTCAGTAGTATTGTATTGGTAATGGTAGTAGTCTAGGCAAAGGGAATAGATCTCTTTTCCTTGACTAGTAATAGTAGTAGTAGCGGATGCCCTTTGTCGAGGGTTCAGCATATCAGTGCTTTTCATTTATATATAATTACAACTATGTATTACGTAGGGTATTACCCTAAATAGCATTACCACCATAAGTCAGTGGTTTTCATTTATATATAATTACAACCATGTATTACCACCATATTGCAGCAGCAGCCCAGTAGTTTGAGCGATGCTAACTTGCTTAACTGTAGGTGAGGCTCTGCCAATGACTTGTTTCACCGAAGTGGTTCCGTTTATAACTCGGCGAATAACAGACAAACCATGCGGTACATCGGTACAGAAAACCATATATCGCAGAAGCTAATAACGCAGTGATTTATCTGGCTGCTGCAGTGGTTCCCTAACTAGCATATGGGAAACAAAAGTAAAGCAAGCAGAAATCACTGCCATAGTCTGAACAAATGCATTGGTTGGTATATACTTTACTTCTTGACAGATTCCTTAGTCATGCTGCATTCCCCCACCATTGTTTTGTTTCCTATCTACTTCAGTCTCTTCTTGTAAATGTCAAAAGACCTAAGCTAACGCATCATTTTCTCTCCTGACCTCTCCGTGAAAAGGTGTTAGTCTACAGAAATGGCCAAGCACTTCAGAACTTGTTGAAGATGTTAATAATAATCGGTTTCATAAAAGTAGTAGGTAGCCTATGTATGCAACCTTTACCAATCTATATGAATACTACTTTTCTTTCTGCACAAGTTGTTACATGCTGTCACTATCTCCTTAAAATTTATGATTCACATGCATTAAGATTTCTTTACATATGAATTAAGTAAAGTTACGTTACCGATTAATCATTAATATTGTACTTAACTTCAACCAGTAGTCTACCGAATAGTTTGTGGTATGACAGTGTTGATCGTACATGAATTGCTGCAGCCACCATGTACTTCCCTCACTCACCATTGAAGTGATTGGCTATGATGTAGTGGTCCTGTAGAATATCTTGGTCCAAAAGGCCACTGGCAAGGTCAGCCGTCATCTTCTTATTTTTCAGGTCTTGACTTCAACCACGTGTTGGCTTCGGGCCAACCAAACACACGAGTCTGCGCATTTCACTGTTGATCTATTTCCATCATAGTGTTTGGTAACAGTTTTGTCTGAGACTTATAGGAACTGTAATCATTTTCGGCAGTTACACTTTAGGACTGAAATCACTACAACAATTGAGCAGCATTCTTTCGAATTAGTGACCAAATCATTGGCACAAATTCCGCATAAAGCCGGGACCTCTGCTGCTTGGCACAGGTGGTGATGACACGCGGTATCCAGGCGACTGGCTCTATAAAGTACCTTAGATAATGTGGTATTTAAGAGTTGCTCACAGTGAAAAGTTACTTCATGTATTAGTTACGATATGGAAAACAAAACTTATACTGTTGATCAGATATCAACCGCAAGTTAATTGATGTTACCTACAGAATCTTTCAATTAAAGAAAGCCTTATGAAAAAAACCCTGGTTAAGACATTAAAGCTTTATCTATATTTTTTTTGTGTAAATATACTTCAACGATGAGGGGTCCCATCTGAAATGTTCCCTTTCAGAGGATAAAGTCGGCATAGACTTGCAAAACACCATTAATGATGGTCAATAAAAGACATTAGCGGGTCTGAGAGTGGGGAAAGGAGAAACCCAGACCTCTGAGTTGGAGGTCGTTGTTGTGACTGCCGCCGTGCAAATACTAAAGGTGACTGGCTGCATTCTATATGCCTTCCATTAGTCTTGCATGTCCATGTAAGTTAATTTTTCGTCAATATGGAGACAACTGGTTAAATGGACATCTAGAATTATATAGGTGATATCTCAGTTGAAAGACAGTCTGAGGCTGGAAATCACAAGTCGAGGGTTTATAGCTTAATGGCTAACAATATAGTATGAGAAATCTAATTAATAATAAGACTTATAAAAAAAAAAGGGCACAAGAAATTGCTTGGTCGGGGGTGGAGGGTTTAGCGGCCATGACCTGGATAGAGGGACGTGGCCACACCACAGTCCGCATCCCGGAATAAAACACTTCGGCTTTCTATATATAAGATCTATGCACTGCCTGTTGTACTTGCTCTAAGAAATTAAATAAATACACTTTAGTAGTGAAACAACAAAGATATTTAGCCTGGACGTGTCGCCCTCAAGCGGCGCCACTCCCACTCGTCTGTGGCTGCATTCCTCGCGTGCACACCGCGAAGCCTCACTCAGAGCCTTGCAAGACTGGAGCCTTGAAAACTTTCAGGCAGTAGTCACTTCTTGAACAGTAAATTTAATCATAAAACTACACAAAACGATGATTGCGATTACTAAAACTCTTATGCCAACGATTTTTTTTTTTCTTCAGGGGGCGGTGTGGGGAGAAGTATGGGTTATAATGGACTAGTTTCACGGTCGTTTTCAGAGACACAGACTATTTTTTCTTGGCCTACAATAGGTGCTTGTTCTAATGGTGATATTTTTATTTTGCGCGATGGAGGGCTCCACATTGAAGGTGAAGTGTGCTTCACGTAGTACGTCAGCTGTGATGCCGTGCACTGCACGTGTTTCTCCTACATGGTGCATGGCTCATTGATCGCATGCGAGATGTTTGGTTACCGCAATGAATAAAATTTTATTGAAATTGATACTTCTCACTTTACCGTGTATTTATTCAAACAGATGGCAACTCTTAATTACTGTGATTAAATATCATTAAATGTGCTCAAGTCCCCTTAACGCAGAGTTTATGCACTCGAGGCAAGTCTTATAGTGAAAGCGCCCTTAACCTTCATGGGAGTGCCACAACTGCTGTCGGCCAGGCCGCACAACATTCACCGAGTAGACACTGACGATATTTCCAGCATATGGGAAATATCTTCACAATTTGTTCTGCGATACACACGTCTTCGTCTTTGCTTACTAAAGAACTCTATGAACGTTCCTTAAGTTCCCATGTGTCATATATTTGACACTTGTTCAATAACCATAGGCATATCAAGGCTAATGGAACCACGTCAGCAATATCACTACATCAATGCCCTGAATACTGCTTGACTGTAAGCCTTTGATAATAGGTCATTTTCTTATTCACCAAGCACTAGGTCATGTACGGGTTACACTAGACAGGTAAGCAAGCCACTGTGCGGCCGCTGCCACCACTGCCATAGTCAACGTCAACTAACCTCATGGAAGTGAGTCAGAGAGTGCGACAACTTTCCACCACCACCACATATTGGTAGCCTCTTATTTCCGCGATCCATCGAATGTCAGCAACTGAGATTTCTTTATGAAGTTTTACATGACCTACGTTGATGTAATTGAACAGCTAAAACTCGAGGGTAATAACAAGTTGGAAAACCTTACTGCTGTCTTGCATCGGGAAAATAACATACGGCAGAAACTATCTGCTATCTTTCACCTGGTGCTCTGGCAGCTCCGTTGGTGGTTAGTCGTGGTGGTCGTCGTACCGCTGTACATTGTATGTTGTAGGCTGTAGCTGTCACGCAGGATTATATTTTTGTCAAACTACATTCCTTAACTTTATCACCAAACGATACTCTTTGATAATAGATAACTATAACTTTAATTTTATCTATAACAGTACAGGAATATGTTATGTATAGTTAGTTACCTACTTATGCAGTGTAATGTTATGCAAGTGTATGCACACACGCAACGTCTGATCACTTCTATTTCCAAAGGAGAAAATCGTTCAGTGCATTTATTCTTAAGAGAAATCGATGTGGGGCGTCTGGTAAATCCACTTGCTCACTCTTCTTGCCACCAAGGTTTCGTCAGTCACCTACCGTCAGAAGTGAACGAAACTATCTGAATCTTATCTAACTAGGTAGAAGTTTGGAAAGGCATGGGGACGTAGCAGCAATAATTTTCTCTAATTTGTCACGCATGAACAATGAGTCATTCAGTGTCTTATCACTGCGTCCAGTCCGTCGGTCACACTAGCCCAGTGGTTCTTAACCTGGTGGGGTTACTTACCAAGGGGGGCGTGAGCCAAGAGAGAAAAAGGAAGAACTGTCAAGTATTTCATTCAACGTGATCTAACTGAATCTGCTGGGGTATATAAATGGTGTTTATGAATAATTATGTGCACACAGTGCTGAAAACATTTTCATTTTTTATTATTGATTCAGGATTATTTTGAAATATCTTGGTTGAAGAAGTGAAGAGGGGGGGGGGCATGGAGGCAAGGACTACTGCTAAAGGGGGCATGGTGGTAAAAAGGTTGAGAAACACGGTAGACATCACTTGTCCCCGTCAATCTGATCAATTGTACCGGCTAGTGACTATAGCCGGTACAATAATTACGGTATATATATCAGATACAGATAAAAATGCGCACATAAAAAAAGAAAAGCGTCAAGAAAATAATTGTTTGGTTTTAGCAAATCTATCTAATCTATGTGAATTTCCTTACGAGCAGTTGGAGTTTCATTACATACGCATGTACTGTACGTACAATATGACATTGATAAGAAGATAATTTTGTTTAGTTGGGTTAAACAATACAACATTCTTACCATTGTTGGTCAGCTACTTTTTTTTAATTATTGAGCGCGTGGGATGAGGCTTACAAATTACAAAAGGGATGCAGGAAAGCAGGGTTGTTTGATTTAAATAGTTTATTTTAATCGCTGATTTACCGTAAGTTTAAGTAAAGTCAGACCTGGACGTGGAATATATGTCGGAGGCCTAATTAAGATTCAAGCAGTTGAAATTAGTTACTTGGGGTCTGTGATGGGAGTCCACAGATTGTCGTTTCTTATGAGCTTTATCCAATTTATCTTTCTATTCTCAGCTTTTAAAAGTTGGTACAACCGTAAAGGAGTAGTTCGTCTACTTATTGCAACACAACAGTTTGCAGGAGGCATATTAAAGGACAGTGTTGTCTTTCTTCACTGGATAGCGCCCGCCCGCTCTGCCTCATGACCCCGACTTATCCCCACAATGCACCGCGGTAAACAAACTGACGTAGTTATGGGTTGGGTCCATTCTTTGTCCGGGACTGCGGGAGTGACGGGGTGACGTCACTGTGACGTCACTGATCGCCACGCCCACGTAGACACTGACAGCAAAAACGTGTAGTGTGAACCACTAAATGAGTGGTGCGGGGGAATCCACTGTGGCACTTTTAGATAGCAAATTGCCACGTGGCTGTTTTCCCAGCAGAAATATTTTTTCCTCAATTATATATATATTTTTGTTGTACTGTACAACACACTACTATAACCAAAAGTTGAATGTGCATGTTACTTTTGTTCATAAAAAGTCAAAGTGATATTAACAAGTTTAATATGCATTATGACTAATTATCAAACAAAAAATATAATTCTCGTTTGACCGCCGAAGTAATTATTACTACAACAAAAATCCCATTGAATCCGATTGATTTCCCAATGGGAAGTCAAGTAGCAAGGATGATTATGAAAAATTAGGCCGAACAGTATGATATAGCAAAATCAGGCAATATTTTGTGTAGCTGACTCATCACAGACAGAATGATGACCTTTCATATGCCAACTAGGAAGTTATTACCGGAGGTCAAATTAATAATTATTTGGTGTCTTGGGGGGGAAAGCTTGCAGGACGGTAAAGACCGCCCACTCGATCCCCCAGCCAATAGAACCACGAATGGGACAGGGCTAGTCTGGATGTGTTTTAGCGAGCATCAGTGCAGCCTGGGCCAGCCTAGACCGGTCTAGACCGGCATGGCAACCGTCGCGAAAACGCGCTTATAGACATAGGCCTATTCAAGATAAAGAGACACTCTTTACCTTGGGCCTATTGATGTGAAAACGTCCATCACAAAAATAGAAAATATGTAAATTAATCTGTATTTCATGTTATATGCATTTTTTTATTAACTTATTCGATCTCTTTTTAGTTATAAATATGTTAAATAATATCCTAGTAGTTAGATTTCATGTAGAACATCAAATTAATATAAATTTAAAAAATCGATTTAAATCAAATCTTTTTTTTTTTTTTTTAATCAACAACTCTGCAGGAAAGTATTATACAGCTTGAGTAAAAGACAAAGTAAGAGATTTATGAGTGAAATACGCCAAAAAATAAGTGAAATATGTTACTTAACTCTTGGTTCAGCCCAACTCTCAATACCACCAACCCAGGCTCCCGGTGTATTTTGGTGCCTCGAGATTCAAACGATATAGTATGTGAAGTGTAAGTCAAAGTAGGTAGTAACTTAAACATACTGAATGGAATAACTCTCTCTCTCTCTCTCTCTCTCTACGATTTTTCTGCACAATAATAGCTAGAATTCAGTGGTTCCCAACCTTTTTCCTGTTGTTTCCCCCTTCAAGCAGTTCAACCATCCGGATTTCCCCCTTCATGTGGAGTTGTGGATAAGGAAAAAAGTAGCCAACACACAAAATTTACTTGCTTAATAACACAAGTATATAGGCACTATCCTCTCTAATCTATATCTATATATACCTACTTGAAGAAAAGTCGATAACCACATTCTAAGTTTTTTTTTGCCAACTAAATGCTAGTAAATTTGATGTCCTTCAGGATAAATTTCCCCTTTAGAATCCTGAAATTTCCCCCAGGTTGGGAAATGCTGAGCTAGATGGTTATTTGAGGACGTGCCCCCCCCCCCCCCCCCATTCCTAATCCTTTGTAAATATTGCAAAAATATTAGCAACGCATCACTTAGCTTAAGCTCCTATCCACTTACTTTATCTAATATTAGTCTACAAAACAACTTTCCACGAAATTTGAGAGAATATTCCTATCGTTTTAATAATAAACTGATCAGGGCCGGTTTTACGAGCTGCAGAGCCCCATAGGACACTTTTTTTTTAAACTAGGTATTTAGAATCGTAAGGATGTAAACTAAAAGTAATATGGACTTTATATCATAGTAGATTACCCCGGCGATAAGTCCCCTTAGAAAGAAGCCTTATTGGTTTGCTGAGGAACTAAGCCACTATAGCTATATAATATTTCAGGTATCCATTAGACAAGGAAAACAAACCGTATTTTGGGGGATAACACTTCAATATAAGTTCAGAATTGGATGGAGAATGTATTAAGGCAGAGGGAGAGAAGATAAATCATGAAATAGATTCATGAGGCATGGTGGAGAAAAGGCATAGGCCTACATGTACTATCAATTATAAGAGTGCAAGGTATTAAAATTAGGATAGGAAGAGAAACTTAAGTTAGGCATCAAAAAAATAAAAATAAAATTTAAGGAAGAGCCTGCACTTTTTCAACTGGTATGTTAATTGTAGAGAAAACATTAAAAGCAATATATGTGCATGATAAATGAAGGAAAGAGTTATACAAACTAACAGATCTGCAAATTGAACAAGAATTTCTAGTCTACATTTACAAATAAAAATTTCTTTTAAAGAAATCGATGGCTAAATGAACTCTCATACATAATCTGGATTTGTACGAAACTAGAAAGAAATAACCAATTGAATAATCTATGGATGTTAGCAAAGCAGGTGGACTGGATGAGATTTCTTACTGGGTATTAAGGGAAGATGCAGAGGAGCTCAGTAAACTACTATGCTTGATATTTCAAGAATCCAAGAAAATTTAAATAATCGGAAAAGTTGTAAAAGTGCATTTATAGCTCAAATATTTAAGAAAATGAATAGACATAACCCTTTATAATACAGACCCACGTCAACAAGTGTAGTGTGTAAGAATATAGGAAAGAAAATAGGTTCAACACTTTGAAATAAGAAAATATATTAGATGGGCAATTTGCATTTAGGAAGGGAAAATAATGTGCAACATATTTACAAAGTTTTCATACTATAGGTCTGGTACCTGTACCAGAAAAATTACAAAATCCAGTATCCAGTATTTCATAAATATTACCTTTCATTCATGAGGCCCATTCTGCAGTATACAGTAATGGTATGTACCCATATTTGAAAACATTTCCTGGAACTAGAGAAAGTATAGAGAACAGCAACCTGATGCTTCTCAGAACTAAGAAGTTAAAGTTGCATGGGAAAAATCAGAAGAGTTAATTACCAAAGCTAGAGGAAAGAACATGGCATGATTATGATTTATGAATATGCAACCGTAAAGAAAAAAAATGTAGATGACCTACTTCAGGAATTCAATGCAATGATGACACAGCATGAATATTTTGGTAAATTTTCCTTATTGGGCAACCACTGATTTCGAGGCAAAGACTTAGTTTTCCTCAATAGTTTTGATGTGTTTTGAATGAATCTGGCACTCATTTTTTGTCGGAAATCAATGTTTGTTTACAGGTGTGCATTGGGGTGCCCGCCCCGCCCACAAACCTTGCTCCACTTTGCACTGCCGTAGTATTGATACATTTTATGGGGGTAAAATTCTAGAGTCCGTTCCCGCCCTTATTAGTGGGTTTCGAAGGGGGCATCTTTTACCCACTTTATAATTACGTTTTAGAGGTATCTGAAGTGATCTGTGAAGGTTTGGAGGAAAAAAGAACACTAATAAGGGCGGGAAAGGACTTAGATTTTTTGTTAGTTTTTTTGTTATATCATCTGTTAGTAAACCAAACACCACCTCTAACCTAACCTAATCTGATTTAAACTAGCTTATCCGTTTCTGCCTGAAATAACTGTAGATTTTCGATAATACATATAACGCCATTACTATGCAATTACGCGATGGGAAATGGGTTTCAAAATACTCAGAATGAAGGGTATATGTGCAGTTTAGACCAATACACGATCGGTGGTTTTAAGTATCCTGAACGTTTAGTTATCATGATAAGGAGTATTTCTAACTCCTATATTACCTGGCGGTCATTATTGATAACATCAGAAATTAACTTCAAAAATATAAATTAGTTTACTAATGGGAAATCTATAAAAAAATTATAATAAAAAAAAAAATTCCCAGTCCCCCAAGCTTGTTGTGAGTTTGGTCCTCGTGGTGGCGCAGGCAGGATTTTATAGTGATGCCTGTGATTAGGCTCATGCCGCCCCCCTGTGTCCTCCGATGCACTCGCAATCGAAGGTAAGAGTTGATGGACAGGGCATGTGGGTGTTCTTAGGCCACTCGACGGTGCAGAAAGGTTTTGGTTTTCTTCGGGGATCGAACTCGGGTCACCGAGAACGCCAGTCGGAGACGCTAACCACTCCGCTACCGCCTCCCCAAATTGAGTATTGGTTGAAACTGCATATTTACCGAATGAAGAAATCTACACTGTGATTTAGTTAAGAATCCTAGGATTTTTGAAAGCTCACTACCGAAATAATACCATATTAACGAGATAAGATAAGGATGTGCAAATTTAAGTAGTTTCCCAAATAGAGCAATGAATCAATGGAATGTACTTGGGTAAATATTCCGCAGGAGTTGGCGGCGCCAACCACCCGGGCAATCGCGCACCATGAAATTCGTTTTTTTAACCTAAATAACTCGACATAACCTAACCCAACCCTACCCTATGCCTAATATAACCTAAACCAAACCTTAACATAACCTAAACCTAAACCTAATCAAAACTAAACTTAACCTAACTCAGCAATTTTTATATAAAAATGTGTTATATTTTTTGGTTTCCGGAAGTAAATAACTATAGGTCTACTGCACATTATACTGAGCCGAAAATAATAGAGAAAAAGTAAGCCGTAAGGCCCGTGGAGCCCGCCAACTTCTGCGGAATATTAACCTGTACTTGCAGAGGAAGTGGTGAGTGCTACCCTAGATATATACGTAAATCATAAGTGATAATTTTCAATTGAAAGACTGACATTACCATATTTGACTCACTCTAGTAAATATACAAATAGGTAAATATATCAAAGTACTGCAGGGCTCACCTTCACTTTCTTCATTCCAGAACATCAATATATCCTCCATTTCCATTTTTGGGGCCTTGGCAGGTGTCTGTGGTTGGGGTGCATGAATAGGGCGAATTTAACACTTTGGTGCTCAACTTCCCCACTTAGTTTATATGTTTGTCTAATCGCCGTAACTTCATACTAATACAAACTGACGAATAACCAAGTGATACAATGAAGCTTATCAACTACACGAGAAGCAGTAAGTATGACTACGACGGTAAATATGAGTGAATGACCGGACTGAAAAGTTGCCGTAACTCGAGGTTCATGTGACTGCCGGCAAAATCACCAATTATAACTTTTACGTATATCTAAGCATGCAACTTTGTTTTAAGCTGAGCCTGAGTGGCCTAAGCTCTAAAGACTTATTACCACAACTTTCCTTGCGATGACTGCCACAGTTATCATGGAATATAAGTTACAACCAGAGACACAAGAACACTGAACTTGACTGTGAAGCACAACACGATGTAGCCTCCCTTTTCGGTTCACGGCGCCATAAACACTGCTTTCAACTTTTCAAGACTTTTCAACAGTCTCCCTTTATATGTATTTTAATCTTCTTTTATCTTTATATTTCAACTTTTGTGTTTCTATGGGTCATAAGTTTTCTTTCCAGGTCTTCTGTACCACTTAGTTTTTCTATACCATTTATTTATTTATTCACCGTAAGTACTGAGAGTTTTACAGGGGCAGAATTTTATTTCTGTATTAAGTATTTATGGCTCTCATTTTCTACCTAAAACTGAGAAATAATTCTTTCTTCCTCCTTTTCTCAATGCTTGTTCCAAATAATAACTTGTCCGGCACTCGTCTTCTCGGGCATCACACTTTATAATTATATCTGGGTAGCTAATTTGTGGAGGCACTCAATAATGTTTATAACTATATATTTCCAAATAAGTTTGCTTTTATGATTGGCTTTATTCTGTACTGCAATCACCTCGATCTTGTGAATGTTTCTCTGGGTGAGGCAGGATTGTCTGTGACATGGGAAGAGCGAAAAAGAAAACTTCGAGAGATAGAAGCTTTTTGCAGGACGAGAGCTTTGCCTCTTCTATTTTTTGCCTTCGACCACGTACTGTTCCGAGCATCGATATAATATCTGCTGCCACGTGTATAATCCTGCAGTAGCCTACTGTATTTGTGGCATCGACCCTCTTGAGTACAATACGTGCGTGATCTGCCACAATCTTACCCATACTAGTGGGACAATTCAACATCCGGTGTAGCACTATACGCTACAGTACGTAGTTGAGTTGGAAGTTGAGGCTCGAGATCGTTGGTTAAGCCAGACGGGTTTCTCCCAAATGTTATGTTTGTCCTTTTCTTTTCTCGTAAACCACATTACAGGAAATGTTATAGGCACCTACCTATTATAATAAGATTCTTAAATTATATTAATGGTAATTTAGACTTTAATTAAAAGCTGGATTTGATTAAGGGTTTGAAGTTTTATTCTTTCTTAAGCTTTTGTAATACTATAAAAATTGTATTAAGATTAAAGTAAGCAATGTTAGTAAAGCCGGCCACACACACACCGGCGCGGCCTGTCCGGCCGACGAAAAGGGGCGTGGCTAGAGGCGGCCGGTGTGTGTGTGGGGGTGTTTTTCATCCGGCGGGGCCTGTCGCAGCGGCCGGATGAAAATCAGTCAGCGCTTGAAAATTCCGTCCGGCGCGGCCTGCCGCCTGCGTGTGTGTGGGTGCCTTCCGGCGCGGCCCGCCCCTCGCTCGGCCAGATAATGACTAATTGTACCAGTAATAATTGTATTTATGATAATATAGGTATTATATATGACTTATTATATATAGGTATTATATATGGCTGCACATGCAGCCATCACCAACAAGTCATTTTCGGACAGCGGATTCATGTCGTCACCACGGTGGTCCGACGAGTACTGTATATTTTCATGAGGCGGCCGGTGTGTGTGTGAGTCTCGTCCGGTGAACGATGCCCCGCCACTTTTTGTCGGCCGGACAGGCCGCGCCGGTGTGTGTGTGGCCGGCTTAAAGACAGTGCAGCACCGGTATAAAAACAACAACACACAGAACATTTAAATAGGCACCGTTTTAAGATGTGTTTAATAGTGTGCGTTAACTGAAAGATGCACAAGGCCTCTTCCATTTGCGACATTTCAAGAACCAGTTCACGGAACCCAAGAGTTCAGGCGTTCCATTTGCGCACGAAAACCTGGGTCAGAGGCAAAGCGCGTAGTGAATCGGCAAAACCCGTGAACTTTCTCTACTCGCATTGAGAGGTGGGTAGCTTGGGTAGAGTTTTCAGTTCATAACAAACAATGGTCGCCTTGGGCCCTATTTCTCTTATCGTGAAGGGTTTTCCGCATGCACGAGTCGGAGAGGATGTCAGACGGCATAAAAGAGGCATACATGCCTGGTGGAGGCCATGCTTTCCCGCGATCTTAAACTTGATATGATCCCTTCACATAGCAGCTAGCTGAGTTATATCTCTCGTTATCTCTCCTCTCTCGTTATCTCTCTTTATCTCTCGCTACCTCTCTCCTCTCTCTCTCTCTCTCGCTATCTCTCTCGTTATATCTCTCTCTCTCGTTATCTCTCTCCCTCTCGTTATCTCTCGTTATATCTCTCTCGTTATCTCTCGTTATCTCTTGTTATCTCTCTCTCTCTCTCTCTCTCTCTCTCTCTCTCTCTCTCTCTCTCTCTCTCTCTCTCTCTCTCTCTCTCTCTCTCTTAAATTGCCTCGCCAGCTGAGTATGTTTGTAACCAAAAAACGGTGTTTTTGCGTTCCATTTGTGACACGCGAACCCAACCCTGAACCCAGAACCCAACCCTGAACTGAAAGAACTGGTTCATGCAGCTTGGGCACAAATGGAAGAGGCCTATATTCTATACTTCAATACTTGTGCTGTATGCTGGCTTTAGTGCAGTCAAGATGAAAGCCATATGTAGCTTTTACCCCGTATGAACGAGATACCCATTTCTACGTAAAAATTGGACTCTTAAGGCTGGTTCACACTGAGCTTTTTTCGGCATTTTGTAGACAGAGAAGAGGTCTGGGTCTGGGGCTGGTGTCACAGGACAATGAAATGAAAGCCAATATAATAATTTGCGCTGTAACAAAGTTGCCAGATTAGCCATTTGCGGGTAACTTGTTAATGTTCCACAATATTATTTGGCGTTGCGTGGTAACTTTTTTTCTTCAATTTTACTAACCTTTTGTCCCCAAATAACGTGAGTATATAACTTGATCTTGGCGGGCCGCATGAAAACCTTTGGCGGGCCGCAAGCGCGGGCCGTAGTTTGCCCACCCCTGCGGCCTAGCGCGACGTGACCCCTGACAGGCACGGGAAGTCAGGGACGACCCTGGTCGTCAGCACGAGCTTGACAGACGACCTACAAAGCGATACCAAAGACACTACAACGTAGTGTTTTTGGCGATACTAAGCAGAAAAGGTCACAAGAAGATTTGTCGACCGAAACGAATTGAGTGTGTGAACGTAATCTCCGCACTAGCCCGCAAGAGACAAGAGTTCTCTGTCTACAAAAATGCCGAAAAAAGCTCGGTGTGAACCAGCCTTTAACATAATATACGACATAGCGACAAATCAATGGTATTGATATAGTCTACAGTAGTGTATACCGTATACGGGTAGACTACTCGACGCATCAAGGGGATGCATGGTCACGGCAGATGAATCTCTATTTGTTCTTGTCCTGCAGGTAATGAAGGGAGATAGAGGAGTCTGAGAATAACTATCACATAGTTTGGCTATTGTATGTTGATCTTTAACATACGTATACTGTACGTAGTAGTGTTAATGCCTGCGATGGTGTTGCACGCTCTGCTCACAACAAGGAGACAGCCAGCGCTTGTATTCTTGCATACCATATACATACCCTGTTTGCCCCTACATCATGTGATGTGTGCTACAGAGTTGTGACTGGCAGGCTGGGGAAATCCCGACAGGAATCGAGGGTGACAATCTCTCACTCCATAGGTGGATGTGGGGTGTATATAGCTACGTATATGTGATGTGTCGCCTTTGTCGTGTGAAATCCAATCTACGCCAAAATTGTGATAAATATATATATTTTTTGTAGCAGGCATAGCTTTATATCTTCTCTCAAACCGGCGGTCTATGGTGCTATATATGTACGTGGTCTACGCCACAAGGTGGAAGTTGGTGAATAGGTTCTTTGCACGTGATGTCACAGGTGTAACGCGCAAAATAAATAAATAATTGTAACTATATTTTGTTTGCTAGCAATTTTTTATTTATTTGCTTGCATGTTCTATGTAATATAATTCTTATGCCTTAAGCGATATAAAATTATTGCTATTAATTTAGTTATCATTTACTACATTGCCATAATAATAATTATTTTAATTAATTATTATTTATGCATTAGGTAGGTAGCGCTGTTGCAAAGCCCTAACATCGCGCATGCGTGGTCGTAACATTTGTAAACAAACCTATAATACAAAACTTTGGATTAAAAGGAAAGCGATCATTGAGGAGAAAAACAATCAAACATGTATCCATTGAAAACGAAAGTGATAAAGAAAGTGATCCTCCGAAAATGCAAATTCCACCTGAACTACTACTTCATCAACCGATTCGCCTCTGCTTACTAGTGCTTAGCCGGCACCGGCAGACTACTGCAGTAAAATACATTGTGAATATTACTTTATTACTGTATTATCACAAAGCTATCCCAGATGTGGCTATATATCAGTATATCAATCACACCAGTGTTTAGTTTACGTATATTTTGTCATCTGCGGTAACCATCTTCAGGAAGTGCCGATTATCTAAGTGTTCTTAAGCAATCTTACAAAGTTGTTTTACAGGTAGGGGCTATAATTACAAGAGTAGAATTATAGACAAGCTTCTTAAAGTATCAAACATCACCGTAAAATTGCATTTCACTACAATACATGGATAATGATTACGTCTGGACATTGGTTACGTAACCTACTAACCTAACTGGGGGCGCACCCCCCCCCCCCTAATGTTATTATTAATTTCCGACGGCTGATGTAGGGGTTATAAATAATGCAAATGGTCAGATCTACAAGTTGAGGACGGGTATAAGTACGTACCTTGTATTGTATTAAACTGCAGTAGAACCGACGTGACTCCTTAGAGCCCGTGAGTTATGAGCTATTGTATGTGTCCCTTGTTGTAAGGGTACGGCAGCATTACTTGACTACCTACTTGCCTGATTTTTAAAAATGTCCCATAAAGCTGGTGAAGTCGTTGAATTGGTAGTAAAGATTCTGAAGTGGAACAACCAGTTTTCTGGACCAAACTATTTTTTTAAAATTCTTATGTGTTTTGAATGAATGACAAAAAGTTTTTCTTGGGAATTGCTACTTTTATCTATATACTCCCCTTCCCCCCCGCGCTGAAAAAGTATTGATTTCCAAGGAAAAGGTACTGAAAATGAATTAAAAACATCAAAAACTAAAAAAAAAAAGTTTCGTTCTCGTATATAACTAGTTACGAATGCAAAGCACCAGTGATGTTGTTTTGGAGCAAGCTAATTTGTAATTAAATCCAACCTCACGTATATTCTACTATCTGCTGGTGGTGAAGCGTATATTTCTAAATTATAATCTAAATCTTAACTTAACTAACTTAATCTGGCTTAAATAAACATGTAGAGCAATTTCCAAGAGGGTTGGAGGCTCCCTGAACCCATTTCCTAGGTAAGATTACAAGTACGTAGATTGCTTAGTTTAGGAGATATTGGTTGATCCCTATTCCGAATCTTAACCGATTTGGTACATTTTGGCATCAATGTTTGATGACTAATTTTTACTTCTCTGATAAGTTTTTATTCATTTTGAATTAATTCTTTACTCTTTTTTGGTGTAAATAGTTTTATTCCCCTATTTTTCATAATAAAATAAAATAGTGACAAAGGTAGCTAAATTTTTATTTCTCAGTATCCTGCTAGTTTTGGGATAATGTTAAGGGAGAGTTGGGCTCTCTTTGCTGGTCTAAATACTCACGATTTGTGTATATCTACTGCTTCAGCATGTAGTGCAGATACTATTCACTGCTGGAAACCAAAAATAAGATGCTCATTTACGCTGGAAAACAGTAGAAAAATGTGGTTATAAGTGCTTAGCCCTGGCCAGCACAGTGTACCATTAGATTTACTTAAAACTAACTTCAATATAAACTTACTGAGTTTTTACCCTTGAATGATAGATATAACACAAGAAAAAGATAGATATACTACTGCATATACTTTTGATAAAGCTTAGCTCCACATAAAAGGCTATCATGGAAGTTGAAGACATTGGAGGATTGTAGGGAACAATCTGAATTGGCTGAAAGACTTTCTAAAATGAAGAGAAATGAGAACAGTGCTAGAAAAGTGTAATAATAATGGAGAGAAGTAACAAGCGGAGTACCACAGGGTACTTACTATAAACAATAAGAACATTGTTAAAGGCTTGTCTTAGCATCAATAATGTTCTTGATGTACAGTCTAAGACAAAAGTATTGTCATGAATTTTGGTTAAGACATGTGGTAAATGGCTAACCTTCCGGTGCTGTCTGCAGTATGTCATATGAACGGTTGGTAGCACTGTCATAAGTGCTTTGATCTCACCACAACTCATACGTCATAATAGTTCGTATCCTCACGAGTAATTGTTTTAAGATTCATTACCAGGAGTGTTAAAAGTAGAGTTGCTGAGGTAATTTTAAAGCAGTGGTTCTTAACCTGGGTTTGGTGAGCCAGTCTCAGGGGTTCGGCTGAGGCCCTCCGAAACACATTGCAATTTTGCTATTATTGTAAACTCTCAGCTGTTGAGGCTCGCTACGCTCCATCCCCCTCCCCATTATAACAATCCTGGATTCACCCCTGTATTCCCCTTACATTTTAAGGTCCTATATACGCCACTGCTTCTGAGTCCTTCCCTTCTTCATATTATTATCCAAATATACTCTTGAATTTTGAGGCAATTTTTCTTTAATTTATTGCATAAATTAAAATGGAATTTGGTATTATTATTATCCAAATATACTATTGAATTTTGAAGCATTGTTTCTTGATTTTTTTCTTTCTATTTATTTATAATTTGTTTTATTTATATTCTTGCATGTGACTAGCTCTCTCCATACTCCTGCCGGTGATGTATGTGGCCTTCAATGGCTCAGGTGAAAAGATTAAATGTCCTGGCGATCATTGCTGGGCCGAATATACTTCACATTCCACATCGAATAATATGAAACCAACGCAGTAAATCTATTGAACCTTTGAAATACCCTTGGTTTGTTTTAGACATTGTCTCATCGGCGGCAGATATGAATCTTTGAACCCTTATCTGAACAGTAGCTTAAGGGATTCAGGCTTGCCAACCACGAGCATGTAACTGCGTTAGGGTTTTCATAATGTTTTCACGAGTTACATTTCATATTCGGACAAAACCGTGACACGACTTTTGTCTTGACTGTACATAAGTGACCTGTCAAATTAGCCTTTTAGCATATTGACATACAAATAATGAATGAAGACTTAAATAATTTGTAAAAAGCAAAAGTCTTAAGAAAAGTTTTGTGTGGAGCAGACAGAAACACTTGAGTACAGCCTGCTAAGTATCTGGCAGGAATAGGAGGAAATTTAAAAAGAAGAAGAAATTAAGCAGTGTTGTGATGAGATTAATAGAAAGGGGCTTTGGAAAATAGCGATAGTGTTGGATGTACGAGATGATTAATTAAATGCAGCTTAATCTTGATATGTGGAAACTAAGTTTGAGGAGGACAGAGTTCCTAGTCTTACCACTCCACCTTCTTCCCTTGTACGTGTTTATCATGACATGCAGGGAATTTGGAGACATTTTTCTTAATTATTATATACCAGTTGAATTATCTAATTAAATTTGTTGAAGAATTGTTTAAGTATTCACTTCAATTTAATCAAATAATAATTTCCTTCCAGAATGTGTACCAGTGGCCTGCATCACGTGGAGATATGTGTAGGCGAGGAAAATGATCTGATGAATTTACTGATCAGAGGATTTGGCTTTAAATTGATAGCCCAACAAATCACCCCGCTCTCTTTGAAGTGGGCCGTAAAACATGGTTCTGCTGTGTTTGTCATCACAAAGAGAAGGAAGCACCACATACAACAGCACGGATCTACTGATGAATATAGCAATTGTGACCAAGCCATTCATGAACAAACATTAAAGTTTCCTTTGATTGGAAATGATGGCCATTCTAATGATCTTGAACACTGGACAGTATTTTGTTGCCAGAACCAAACATCCCATGTCATTGATTCAGTATTCAATGTTGCCCTTGTGGTGAACGATGTAGATGAAGTAACCAAAAGAGTGAAGGCACAAGGAGGTAATGTAGTAAGGGAACCAACAATTGTAAAAGATGGTCATGGCCAAGTGAGGTACTCAATTGTGACCTCCTGTTTTGGTAATGTTGTCCACACACTGATTGACAGGCAAGATTATTCTGGAGAATTTCTTCCCGGATTTGAGAGACTTCAGCATAGTGATAATGAATCCAAAAGAGATTTAGATGAATTTTCTTCAAATAATTCTGATATCAAACCATATGTAAAAGAAAGCAGTATTTTAAATGAAGTCTTGAAGAAAGCATCAACAAATTATTCCCAGTTCTGGTCTAATAATGACCTAGATGGTGATCTGTTTACTCATTTTGATCACGTAGCATATGTATGTGAGCCTGGGAAATCAAAGGAATTGATGAAATGGTATGAATGCTGCTTTGGTGCGAAAAGATATGAAATTAACAGGCGAGTACACCTAAACTATTTTGTTTTTAAGTAGTGCAGCATAAGTGGCTGAATAATTAATAGTGAGTGGAGATTGGGATGACTTTGAGCATATTTTCAAGTAAATAATTTTGGTCTCATACAAATTGGAAGTTAAGGTAACCATGTAATAACCCAATCTTTCTTCCAAATGTTAAGCAAGGGAATGTGGTTAGTAAGGAGTTTAGCCCAATGTTTTGGATTTCAATTGATATTTTCTTGTGATTACACTCTGATTTGCCGGCAGGGAGGACACTGAAGAAGAAGGATTTATGCTTAGTGAAAGTGTGGTAAATATGCGTCTTAAAGCCATGGAGTACTGGAGGTGTGCTGAAGCAGGCTTGACAATGCCGTCGTCTACTAGTGAAGGGTCTTCTCTGAAGATAGTCATTGCAGAATCACTGAATGGGAATGGTACGTTTTTGTTTATTATGTCTTATTACGTAAGAGATGATTAGCCAAGGGTGACAAAAAGGTTCTTATGTATGAAGACATGATTAGCTGAGGCTGACAAGAAAAGTTCAGTTTCAGACTCAAGAAATAGGTCTCCTGAAAATGGTCAAACTATTGCTAGATAGAAAATGACAAAGACAAACTGCTTAATAGTTTATAGCTATTCTACCAGTGAGAGGGATCAATGAATGAATTTTTTTTTTTCATCCTAAGGAAATGGCCTAAAAGGAAAGTTTCAGTAAGCCAAATAATTGCTAGCTCTCATATAAGAGATTGAAAAATCTGTAAAAAAGCGGGGTTGGCCAATTTAGTTTGGGAGGTCTTAACACTGCTCTCTTAATAGTTTTAAAAAGTTATAAGAAGGCAGAAAAATAGAATCTGGAAGAAAGTTCCAGAATATGCCATAGAAAGAGATGAATGAATGAAAACACTGGTCAACTCTTGTATTAATAAGGTAGACAATAGGGATGAGAGCAAGTAGTAGTAGTAAGTCTTATGCAGCTAGGCTGCGGGAGGAGGGTAAGCATGCAGTTAGCAGGTTTGAAAGAGTAGTAAGCATGAACATAACTGTAGAAGATGGCAAGAGAAGCAACATTGAGGCAGTGTTTGAGGGATTGGAGACAGTGCGAGGAGGGGAGTTGATGAGATAAAAGGATTTTGACCCTGTTTAAAATGGCTGTGAGTGGATCTCTCCCGATACATGAGTCAAACTCCATTCATGAGTGGCTAAGGCCCTTGTATAGAGGAAGCATTTGGGAGGGACAAAGAACTCACCACAGAACACTTTTAGAAGCTGATTTGGCAAGGGATGAGATGTGAAATGTCCAATTTAAATACTTAGCAAAGGACGGCCCAAAATTGTATGTCTGTAAATACAATACAGTATACTCACACTACACGAGCATTCATTATACAAGATTTACGAATTTGCACCTTTCTCTGCAGATTCTGCAAATAACGTTTGATGGTACAATTTTTTGGCACGGAGATACCTCCCATTTAATTTTCCATTAAGTTTGTGCACGTGTATAGTTTGGTGCAATAAATATAGCATTAGCTTCTAAATGTTATTCATATATCTGCCTATCCATGTTAGAAAGGTTAAGATAAGATACTTTGATCCTATCTAGACACTTTTGCAAGTACCAACGACAAGGTTATTGACCATACAAAGTGCCACCATACCAGGATGAACCTGGTGGGAACCTGGTGGGATCGAACGCAGGGACGCTGCACGTGAGCCATGTTAGAAAGGAAAGAAAGTAGTCTATTGTAGATGTAAATGTAAACAAGGGTCATTGACTGGCTGGTAGTGGGGGAATACTGTGTGGTGTATTAAGGCACTGCAGGTGAGACAGTTATGATCAATTAAAGCTGTTATCTCTACAGCATCTCGCCTCATACCAGACACTGTTCATCACTCTGATCACAAGCCACTGTGTCAGAACGAGGGTATTGAGGTGCCTCTCTCTTACTCCTCCTCCTGTGTCCTTCCACGTACTACTTATCAAAACTACACTGTACATTTCTTTTAAGTCTAAAGTGTGTTTTCTAACTACTTTTGTATTTCATATGTAACTTTCAAATCAATCGATACAAAGTTACCATTCTCTTATAATTCAGTACATTAAGTTTCTGTTGTTATATGTACGTGTTTACTCTATGGGAAAACAACTTTGAAATACCCTACAACTGATAGCCAGAAAAGCTGGACTACTCTGGGAACTACTACATGCAATTGTCTGCATCCTGACTCCTGATGATTTTGAAAGTCTTTAAGATCAAGAGTGGAAAGGTATAATTATAATTTAGAGACTTTCAGTGAAGCATAAGCAACACAGTTAAGTGTAGTTAGTGTTACAGATGTTTCTAAACTAAATATTATTTTTCAGAGAATAGTCAGGTCAGTGACTTCCTGCAGGCTCACAAAGGCCCTGGGGTGCAGCACATTGCCTTGCACTCCCCAAACATTGGACCCACCGTGAAACACGTATCCCAGCAAGGGGTCACCTTTAGAAAAGCCCCTCCAACATATTATCAAGAGGTAAAATAAGTAATGTTGTCACTGGTTTTCTTTAATTGTCAGATATTGAATATACAAACATAAATTTTTCCAAGGCTGAAATCAAAACTAAAGAAAATTTGTTAATGGATTAAAGGATGGGAAACAATTTTAATTACAAGTAAATGTCATTTACTGGAGAAAGGAAAAAGTAGAGACCTTATTGGACCTACAAGCTGGGAAATTATATAATAACAAACAAGTGAAAAGAAAGACTCGGGAACATTGTTCCAGGATGATGCATCACTTTAGAAGCATATGATTAAAATATTTAATGATACATATAGAATGTTGAGGACCATAAGGGTAGCTTTTCACCTCGTGGAGAAAGATGTGCTGCATAAAATAATAACCACAATAAGACAAAAACTAGAATATGCTGAAATTGCATGGTTCATTTACAAATTTAAGAATATGGAAAGATTTTGTATGTGTCTAGTAAGGAAGGGGTGAACCGTGGAGAGGTTGAGATGGTGAAGCGCAACACACTGAGGTGGTTTGAATACATGGTTTGAATACTGGAAAGGATGGATGGGAGAGAGTTGACAAGAATATGCAAGAATGAATAGATGCTAAGAGTATGAGAGGATGACACCCTGTTAAATGAGAAGATAGTGATGGAGTATGTGAGTGAGAGGACTTGAGGTATTAACATTATAAGAATGTGTATGGATGTAAATGGTGACCTCTGCCATGATCACCCCCTTTGAGTGAGTTTTAAATGCAATAAGTAAGCAAATGAAGTGATGATGTAGGGGTATAATTCAATAAGGATACCATGGCCTTCTTAACAAAAACCCAAGTGAATCTGGTGATAAGGGGACTGCTGCCAGTTATACATAACTTGTACACAGCCAGTCGTGTGCAAGCCAGTGAGAGAGTAACCTAAATCTGCATGGAATAAAGAAAATAACATGCTGAAAACTAAGGTTAAGGGATGTTTAAATTCCACTTGCTTGCAGTTACTTCAATATCTTTGTACATTTAGGGTATAAGACTGGAGGATATCAAAGCAGCAGGCCATGGACATGAGCTAGACTTATTTCAAGAATTGGGCATCCTGTTGGACCCTGAGGATGATGTCTTTTCGGAAATGGACGATCACCAAGGAAAACCAAAGTAAGTTTTATATGCATTAAGGCACCCACATTATTGGGCGCTGCCCACTGAACGTATTTCTCTCGCTTCTTCAGCAGTGTTACCAGAGGGATCAGTTCCCGGCAGGCTCCACACTATCGGATAGACAGAGCCCGGCAGGTTGTGCCCGGCAGGTGATTTCTCAACTGCGGGCACGGGCTTCCGCTGGTTTGCCCGCTGGTTTGCCCGCCAAAGCTACAAAAATGTTTCCATTGATGGAAGTTTCACTCGAGCCCGATAGTGAGGACAAGCCCGTTTGTGAGTGAGAATGTTAATTGAAGGGTTACTTCCCTTGACCACTGTTGTTACATAAGACAGGATAGAAGTGTTATTCCACCATCAAACTAGCAAGTAAGGATATTATGATGGTTTGCCCGTGGGTTCCCTGCTAATGATGTCACCACCGTTCGTGCCCGCGACTCGCCCTCCAAACTTGTGTATTGGAAAGGAATTTAGTAAGAATGTTTGCCCGTCGGTCACTGCCCGATCGTGTGGACGCGCCTTAAGGTTTTGGGTACAATATGCCTCGTTAACATTTGATAGGGACCACAAAAGACAGTCTTCCCATGACAGTTTCAAGAGATTGAATACATATAGATATAAGGGAAACATCAGGAAAAAGGAGAGTATGACGGACATTCAGTCTGCCCTTGTTTTATGCATGATTGCAACACATGAAATAACTTGTCAGTGATGGTCTAGGGTGTCTCATTAATACTTAACAAAAAAAATTCTTCAATTTTCTCTTGCTGGGGAACGCTGCCGTGATTTGAGATGGGAGAGGTTCTAAAAATCAGAAAATCATGGAAATTGGACTGTATTTAGAAGTCACTCAAGTTTAACACTTTCTTGTATTGAGGGGAAAAAACTACATTCCTATCATTCTCTCATTCTCTTTATTTCCAAACAAAAATGAAATAAACTAAATGCACCTTTCATTAATTGAAATAAGTGTGTATAAATAGACTACAGTAAACCCTCTCGTATCCGGACCCTCATTATTCGGACTTCGACGTTATTCGGACCTCTTTTTTTTCCTTTTTTTTTTTTTTTAGGGGTAGGTCATGACTTGAGTCAGTGAGGTTAGAGGCCCAGGCAGAGCATTTATCATCCATCACTGAGCATATACTTTGTATACTGTAATTGTGGTTTCTTTGTTGTGTCCAAATGTTGTATTGGCGAGTGATCTGAGGCCATTGAACCTTGGACCCAGATCCAGCAACGGAAGTCGTATCTCCAGCTACCACCCGCTCTCCCACCGCCTAGATACTACCTGCCCTTACTACCGTATCCAACAAGCTTCCCTCGTTAGGTAGTTAACAGGTAGGAAGGCCCTGACTGGCTTGGACAAGTAATTATGTCATCAAACTTATGTCACCAGCCAATGACAAACTTTCTAAAACTTCTCGACCAATCACAAGTCAACAAGACGTTTAACATGGCCTTTAACCCCTTCACTGCTGATATCAAATGAATAGGCCTACCCCCTGTGCTGCAGGTTTAATTAAAATAAAAAATAATTACTTATCATATTTAAAGTGCCTAAATGAATAGGATGCTCATTCCATACTAGAAAATCTATGTTTGGTCTTGGTGAAGGCTACCAGCTAAGTGAGGAGTTGCGTCAGAGTGCAGCAACAGGGCCCTGCCCATGCTGCCAGACGCACAATGAAACCACTTACTACTCAACATAATGCAGCTTATTTTGGTACATAAATGCTACATTCATGCATGCATTAATTCATTCATGCTTCTGTTTTATATCCATCAAGAATATGTTGAATATCTTGACTATTTAGCCTCGCCATTGAAGTAGAGGGCGCGGCAGCGTCAACACGTCTTACTGTACCGCTTGACCTTATTACTCACACTAACTCACTCAAGCAGAAAAAGTGGTTCTATTATATCACAACACTTGACACTGTTGCTATACAAGCCTATCACAGCGAATATTTACCCACAGTATCATTGATCAAGGAGTTTAAATACAGAAACCCTATACGTACCAGCCGCAGTAGGGTGGTCCACCAAAATTATTTTTCTACTTTTACTCTTCCACAAGGTTATATTTTGTCCATTACCCATAGGTTACAAGCCTATGAAATTTCATGGCGATAAATCTTAATTTAGAGGTCGACCCATCATCTCGCTTTCTATCATAGGATTTAACCCGGAAAATATCACATACCCGAATTGGAGCACTTCCCGACATCACAGACCCAAATGGTGTTGATTTCTGAATTCTCCGGGGTTTATGACCCCACAGACACATTTTATCAACTAAAAACTGATATACAGCTGTCTGAATGCTGATTTTCATTATTTGGTTTTCATACTGTAAATTAGGGGTAGGCCATACCCTGGTTAGGGTACTTCTAATAGAGATAGAACAAAATGGTTTGCATTTTTGAACTCAGAAGGGTCGATTTATACGTATAAATGCTTTCATATTTCATTTATTTACTAAAACCTGCAAAATATGACAGAAAATTTCAATGTCTCTATTTTCCTATTGAAAAACTTATTTTTTTGGCAATATTTTGTGAATTGTCAATAAATCAGTGTTGATGAAACCACTTGTATGTGTAAATCGACCCTTCTGAGTTAAAAAATGCGAACCATTTTGCTTTATCTCTACTAGAAGTACCCTAACCAGGGTATGGCCTACCCCTAAAATTTACTGTGAAAACCAAATAATGAAATTCAGCATTCAGACAGCTGTATATCAGTTTTTAGTTGATAAAATGTGGTTTATGGGGTTCTCAACCCCAAGAATTCAGAAATCAACACCATTTGGGTCTGATGTCGGGAAGTGCTCCAATTCGGGTATGTGATATTTTCCGGGTTAAATCCTATGATAGAAAGCGAGATGATGGGTTGACCTCTAAATATCATTGTATCGTTATGAAATTTTGCACACAAGGAGAGGAATGCAACACGAAAAAAAACAGTGGTGTGGAGAAAGGACCAGTGCACTTTGAAATTTTACCCCCTCTTTTTGGACCACCCTAAGCCACAGTGAATCCTTAGATTGCTGAGAGACCGTATTTGTACCAGCCGCAGTCAAGGGGTTAAAGGTCATGTCACACGGACACTTTTTTCCGTTAGTGTTTCAGGGTGGCCGTGGCAAGAATGTTTCCCAGTCACTGGCTACCCCGCCACCTCAACACCTTTAAATAACCCTTATTTAAGGTGACACGTGGTACTACACTGACCTAAATAATGACGCGTGTATATAACATCTCACCATAATCACTACGATGTATAATAACTAGTAATGACGTAAAACCCTGCCCACCCTGGCACCCTGCCTACCTCTCAGGACAACACGCTGTTATCCGCCTCACCTGTGCCTTCCTAAAGAAGACAGGTCAGCTACCACGCCTATGATAGCATCATAGGATATCACCAGGGATCGTAGGGCTCCTCAAGGGGTCCTCGCAGCCCTACAGACAACACCAAGGAGGAGGAGGAAATCTCCGCCATCATGATACTGCTGCCGGCTGCCGCTGCCAGACTTAGGACTGATAGTACTGTACACTACTCCTGTACAGTACTGTAGTGTATTTTTACTGTAGATTTATTTATTTACATGATTTATCTTATGTTTATTAATATTTGCATGACTTAGAAATTTTCTATATTCGCCTATTTTTTTAATTATTTTATCCCTGCAGTATTCGGATCCTTGCTTTACTCAGACCACTCCTTGGCCCAATTAGTCCGAATACGAGAGGGTTTACTGCGTGCCCGCGACTCGCCCTCCAAACTTGTGTATTGGAAAGGAATTTAGTAAGAATGTTTGCCCGTCGGTCACTGCCCGATCGTGTGGATGCGCCTTAAGGTTTTGGGTACAATATGCAGAGCTGGGCGCGACTTAAATTTTTTCAGGTGCGACTTTGACTTTGCCGCCGGACCTGGTGCGACTGCGACTCTGCGACTCTATTTTTGGCCCCCCCCAGTGCGACTTGCGACTTTGCGACTGCGACTTATTTTTCCCGGTGCGACTCCGCTAAATTACAAAGTAAACTTTAGCGCGATAACAGAAACATGCTTTTATAAGGCAGAAAAACACATTTATTAATTTTTTAGTTCAAACACAGCCTAAACTAATATCTACAGGTCCTTCTCCTCCTCTACGTCCTCCTGGCCCATCTTCTCCTCCAGGAGGTCCATGTTCCCTTTGAGGAACACAAGCTCCTCAAAGTTGACCTCCTCCAGGGAGGACCTCTTGGCCCTGAGGACGTCCCCGGCCGTGCTGAAGAGCCTCTCCACAGCTGCAGAGCTGGGGAGGGGGGTATTATACCTAATGAATAAGTCCACCCACACCTCCCTGTGCTGGTAGGGGAAGAGGGACCAGGCCAGCTCGCCTTTAGAGGGCACCCACTCCTCCATGGACTTCCTCAGGACCTCCCTCGCATCCTGCTGCTGGTTGGCCGGGCCTCTAGCAAACAACAGTTGAAGAGGCGGGCTTCCATGTCCTCGGGTTCCTGCACTTCTGGCTGACCAGGCTGACGCTGCTGCTGCCCACAGATTCTGCGGTCTGCCAAAGATCCTTGCTTCTGCCCAAGCACACATCATGTGTGGTTGACTAGTTATCAACCACACTTGCTAGACAGAATCATGACAGAATGTACTGTACCTGATATCAACTGTATTGAACCCCTAAATGCCACATGACATCTGTTAAGTCTTTCCACTTGCCTTAGCATTTTTATTCTTGGTTCACTTTTTCACTTGGGTGGGACCAGATTATGTCTGACAACTCTAGATCACAGCTTGTTTCTGACTTGAGACATAGGCCTCAGTATTGTCAATAGTTGTCACAAGGGTAGTTGCTGGCATCTCTTTTGTAGCATAGTTTACAGGAACTACCACGTGTAGGCCTCGCGGCCTCTTGTAGCTGCCTTATTTTCTTATGTTCTTATCTCACACGATGCTTGGAGCAATAAAGCTCGGCAGAGCACCTGTCCTATGATTCATTCCACTCTCGAGTTGATTGATTTAATGCCAAAAAAAAGGGGAATGTGCCAGACATCAGAGGTCATAATTATGGCATTCCGCTCTTGAGTGTTTTACCAAGATCTTCAGTCCTAAACTATAACCTATGATGAGCATTTTGGTGATTAGATTAAGGAACAGACTAGTGACAGTAGCTGGCATGAATTTCACATCTGCCTCCATTTGTGGAGAAGTGGAAGGACAAAAAACTTTCCTTCTACAACACATACACACACACATACATATTGATTCAATCACCATCCACTACGCATACCTCAACCACTTCCCTCCACTCCCATTTTTAGTCTCTAACCACTGTGCTCATTTCTCTTCCTTTCTTGTAGTGCACAAGAAGTAATTTACAGGTGAAAGTTATTTATAAAAATAATTATTGTTTCACTGATAAAAATAAGTAATTAAGCTTTCTCACTTTTAGGTACCTGCTGCAACTGTTTACAACCCCAATCTTTCAAGAGAATACATTTTTCTTAGAAGTGATCCATCGGCAGGGGGCAACAGGCTTTGGTGGTGGCAACATCAAAGCACTTGCTCAATCCGTAGTGTACTATAATCAGCAGCAGAAGGACCAAGCCAAAACTTCCAACTTACTGCCCTCATAATTCTACACAGCAGAGGCCTCAGACAAACGGATCACCAGAAGGTTTGACATATATATATACTTTTTTTTTATATACTCATTCATTTTGATTTTGAAACTGATTTTAAAACTAACCACATGAAGGCTTGTCTCTCATTCCCTCTTTTTTTCAGCTTGGGGATGTTAGGTTAATTTTGTATTTTTTTTCATTTAACTGACTCTCCCAAACATATAGGGTGGCAGATAACAAAAAGAAGACTGCTGAAAAACATATGGAATCATTTACAAATCTAAACAATTTCACCAACTTAAACTTTACTCAACCCTCATTTATATTGAAGCGAAATTTGAAAATCTTACTTCAATTGAATTTTTATGTATCTCAAATATTTTTACACATTCATTTTTCTCACTTAGTTCGACATCATACTGCATTTTGTTATCTTCATTATGTTCTAGTTTAAAGTTTCTACTTTTTTCTATCTTATAATGTGTCGTAGACGCTCAAAAATACGGTTATTGATTCGAAAGATAGCTCTTCAACTGCAAATATCTAAAACAAATAGAAAAACTTTAATTGGTACCAGAGCCCTCAGAGAGTCGACCCTTTTTTGCTTACTTGGTGGTTTTAAATTAATTTTTTTCAATCAGTCAGATATCATGAGATGAAGTATGGTATATGTGAACTAATAGCAAGTTTAATCTTTTTATAATCTTTTCAGTAGTAAAGTGTTTAGGTGAAGTGAGTATTGGTAACGTAGTGCCACTTCTACTTTGTGCTGCCACTCTCACCACTTTCCACCACCACTACCTGCCACTGCCACTACCACCACTCTCACCACCACCTGCCACTCACACATCTTTATTTTTTTTTTTTTTTTTTACGTTTAAGCTTATAGCGCCTGTAGGCTATTATGTTTTTCCTTGAGGGTTTAGGTGGTTGGCCTTGCACGTTCTGAAAGAGTCATGATGGTTGGCCCTCGCCCGATTGCTGCTCCCCCCACCCTCACTCAACTCATTGATTAAGGTGCATCATCAATATTACCTCATTACTATATATCATTAGTGGATACATGAGATGACACGACCAATTACATAACACCAACCTCTTTAGTGTTGGCAAATCAAAACACTCCAAATGCAAAACCTTACAGTAGTAGTACCATATTTGGTGACCTAAGGATTTTCAGGGAACAGCATCTGCACATACAGTAATTTATTAGTAACTAAAACGAATCCCACTGGTATTGGTGAACACGTATACATAACAACTCGCTATCCCATACATAACAACTCGCTATCCCATACATAACAACTCACTATCCCATACATAACAACTCACTATCCCATACTTAACAACTACATAACAACTCACTATCCCATACATTACATAACAACTCACTATCCCATACATTACATAACTCACTATCCCATACTTAACAACTCACTATCCCATACATTACATAACAACTCACTATCCCATACTTAACAACTCGCTATCCCATACATAACAACTCACTATCCCATACATTACATAACTCACTATCCCATACATAACAACTCTATCCCATACTTAACAACTCACTATCCCATACATAACAACTCACTATTCCATACATAACAACTACATAACAACTCACTATCCCATACATAACTACTCACTATCCCATACATAACTACTCACTATCCCATACATAACACTCACTATCCCATACATAACAACTCACTATCCCATACATAACAACTCACTATCCCATACATAACAACTCACTATCCCATACATAAACTCACTATCCCATACATAACAACTCACTATCCCATACATAACTACATAACTACTCACTATCCCATACATAACAACTCACTATCCCATACATGCATTTCCCCCCTGAAGGTTTTCTCTTCCCATCTCTAGCTCTTTACCTCACATTTCCCTCAAATTATCCCATTTTTACTTCCAAAGATAGATCGCTTACTCCAAACCCCTCTCCATGTTCCAAAAACCCCTAGCTCCTTCACCCACCCTATGGCTCATCTCTGCCCTCATAGACCCCATCACTCAAAATTCACCCCTACCGTAGATAACACTAAAGTCGCCAGGACAAAGTTTGTTTCTGTTTACAGACGTCTGGTGGCGTTAATACTTACATTTCTACATCCATGATTTCAGTCAAGTTAAAAGGGGCTATCTGGAGAGTGTGTCATTTTGTGTCTTCATCGGTGTCATATTATGGCTATAAATGAACAAATTACAAAAATATCACCAGAGTGCCGACCAACAATAAGGTCGCCAATTAGTGTTTATGTTCTGAGTATCCTCCCGCCGCCGCCGTCATAGCGTGAAAAAAAACTAGTAGCAAAATTTGAAACCGTATATACTAGCAGATACAAAGCATAAAACAAAGCTGAAACAGGGTAGATTATAGTCATGATTTAAACTACTGTGTATCATCTGCAGTGGCACATACAAATCAGTAGTGATGCTATAATTCATAATATATAGCGGCTGGCGACTTTATTGCAGCTGGCGATTATACTGTTATCTACGGTAGATACCAAAACCTTTCCACGTTTTCTAATATCATTTAAGATTAAATCGGCACCCCCTATCCCTTTCCTTATTGAATCTCGTCACTTGTGTTTCTGATACTTAGTTTTCTTCTGTTACATACCCTCTAAAGTTCTGTAACTAGTCTGTAATTAGTTTTACCATTTCTATCCGTGCCATAACATCTATGACTCGCTTCCCTAGTCTCTGACCATTTTCTTTTGTGTATTCTCTTTTACTGTCTCTTCATCACTGTCACTGTTGGAAATTAAAGCTTTTTCCTTAGCATCAACTTCATTCTCTTCTTCAAGAATCTTCCTCTTTTCACGACCTTTCTTCTGCATTTTCTTTTTATGTCCTTCTCTCTTCTGAATTTCTCCGAGAAATTCATTGCTCGTGATGACCCATTGCCACACACATTACTTGGGAGGTCGTCCACCCATTTCTCTGACACAGCGTACATGGTATTTGGGTCCACATGCTTTGACACCCAACTGGACTGAAAGTTTTCGCTCTTAAAAACTATCACTTGATGGAAGGACCTCTGCTGGTGCTGATACAGCTGCCATCACAGTCAAACACTCCCTTCCTGATGTGGCTGTCGTCCTGGCTGCCCTCTGTCCTACCGGCGACACCACTTTTGTTCGTGAGGCATCAGTGAACCAGCTCATCTCATCTGCATTCCAAATGCACTCTGGTCTGTCTGATATCCCGAGTCTCCTGCATTTACTTTTTAACAGATCATAAGAACTG
Source organism: Chionoecetes opilio (assembly GCA_016584305.1). Classification (NCBI taxonomy): domain Eukaryota; kingdom Metazoa; phylum Arthropoda; class Malacostraca; order Decapoda; family Majidae; genus Chionoecetes; species Chionoecetes opilio. The sequence continues at coordinate 95,049 of JACEEZ010004843.1, read as the reverse complement.
TAGATAATTTAAGAGTCGCTGGCTGCACTCTTCTTGCTTTTTTTCAGAGCAGAAGCCTTTTTTGTCGAGAGATGGTATCTTCTCAGAAAATAATAAACCCAATCTTCCCCTGGCCTATTGTCCACGAATCTACAATACTTATTTATGTATTCACTGGACCTACCTTTTTCCTCCTTTTCTTTTGTTACATAGTCCTTCACATAGTCACAGATCTCACTTGGAGTAACTCCAAATCCCCAATTCTCCATCCCTAGCAAACATTCTGCAAGCTGTTCCTCACATTCTCTGGGGAGGCTGAAAGGATGACCAACACGCACTCGTTTGAGTTCCAGGTCACTGACTTCACTCAGATCACTTTTCTCATCATCATTATATTTTAAGTGCCTTAAAAGTGTTGTTTTGCTCACTCTGTATATTTTTGCTGCTTTATTTATAGAATGTAGCTTGTTTTTCACACCCTTTATCGCATCTTTTAACCTTTCCTCTTTTTCTAGGTCTATGTTAGTTTTTCTTTTATAATTTCTCGGCATTGTTGCTTGATTTATATACCAGCACCCTTAAACGAATTCCACATTAGCATGCAACAATCTGAAACAGAAGAAACTAGTGTAAATAAGCAGTTAATCCTCACCGTGTTATGGCGTGTAGGGTACATTACACTGGTCCGATTTACCCCGCGAGTGTTTTAGTCACCGTGGTAAATATGGACCGAAACTGAGCATTGATCATAAGAAAATGAGACAAGATAGAGCATTTCTGATATTTTCATGTTAAAGTAGAGGAAAAGCACTCTGTATACACTTATTTACTAGGGGATACTCCGTCTCATCTTTAAGTCACACAAAAGTTCTCCAAATCAGCTGATTTTGTAAAAAAAAAATTGCTGCAACTATATTTTGTTGACATTATACTAATTTTCTTTTTGGGTACCTCAATTCTGTTACATATAGATATTTATTCATATTGATACTAGAAATGTTAAAATGGTTGTTTTACTACATGAGATATTCAAAATTGTTATACTTTTATTTATATATCAAAGCAAAGAAGGTGGTCTGAAAAGAATTGGTCTGGGTTACCCCGGTCGGCACTACATGCTAACCTACACTCCTCACATTGTCCACTTCTTTCCAAATTAGATCTTTTTCTATAATATATCTATTCTTGTATGTTCCACCTTCTATACTCTACTCTGCAAATACTGGTTGACCTTTTGTTCTCCCTGACCTGCTGTTTCACCCCATCAGATGGCCTTTTTTATTCAGCTGAGGTCTTCATGGTGATTTTCAGAGTATGTTTTAAGATAAAAATAAACACATTCTTGGTTTAATTAATATACAACTATTCGCCGACTTATGACCGTTAGACTTTCCGACCGGCGGTAAATGCTTTTTTTTTTTTTTTTTTTTTTCTCATTTGTGCCTATAGGAGTGTGCCTATGTTAGAGTAGGCAGTGGTGACCCAGGGCTCGGATGGTAGTCTCTGAAGGTTCACTTGAGGGCTGTGTTGGTTGGCCCTCCCCCGTGGTGGCGCAGGCAGGATTTTTATAGTGACTCGTGTGATTAGAGACTCGTGCCGCCCCCTGTGTCCTCCGATGCACTTGCAATCGAAGGTAGAGTTAATGGGTAGCATGTGGGTCTTCTTAGGCCACTCGACGGTGCAGAAAGAATTTGGTTCTCATCGGGGATCAAACTCGGTGATACAATGGTTATAACAATAATGAACAATGAAAATGTTGATAAAATATGACTTAAAAATTATTATAATATCATTACACATATTATCATTCTGCCTGCGCCACCACGGGTGAGGGCCAACAACCACAGCCCTCCAGGGCCTACCATACGGGCTTTAGTAGTCGCTCCCTACAGGCCGTAACCACTCACGGTCGTAAGTCGACCACTTGGTGTACTGATTTTGTATTCTGTCACAGTATAATAAGGGCAAGCTCATCGAAGTTATATTTTCAGGAGAAATTGAAGGATACAAAATTCACATACATTATTCCTGCCCTCTAGGAAACTCAAACAGAAGTGAGGAGGATGGCCACCAGTGTGCATGTCTGTCTTCTGGTGAATCGCTCGGAAGTGAATCAACCAAGCAATGAATCGAGTAGCTACAACTCTTGTCCATTGCCACACTGGTCACAGGCCGGTTAACCACAGCCCACTAAGGATGTTGTGATATTAACTAGATGTTTTAATATAAACTAGATGTTGTGATATAAAGTGGATGCAACAGAAGCTCGCTGTACATAAGAGCTTACTGTAATACCCCCAAAATTTAATTAAAAAGATTATAATTAAAGTTATTATTATAAAAAAGTATAATTGTTGTATATAGGATAATGGTGCATTTGCACATATCCTATATACAGCCAGTAATTATTTTGTAGTACATATACAGATCTAAAATTTATTGTACATGTTTGATAAAATTATATGATCACTAATGTTTTTTTCATGTCCCAGTTCACTTAAGTTTTTCAGCAGATTCTTAATTTTAAGCTTAGGAGACTTGTAATTTATAGACTGTCATGCATAAAATTTGCACATCATGGGTAATAATGCTTAAATATGTATAAATTCGGTTAATGTGGTCTCTACTTAGGTCACATGTCTTTAAGATGCATGATGAAAGTTAGTGACACTGGTAATGCCTTAAATATGAATTCAAATTTTTTTTGGAGTATTGCTCCAGAATCGATACATGTTCGGAACTTGGAACTCAAATGCCCCTTATCTCTAATAGATATTTAGCTCCAGAATTCGAACATTTTTTTGGAATTCGAACAGCGTGGCATTCGGAGTTGCCATTTGGTGTTTTTCATTACCAAATTAGGGTAAATTTGGTAATTAAAAATTTGCTTTGGAATTCGAACTGCCTCCTGAAAATAATTATGTTAAGAGTTCCAAGGTATCACAGTATAATGTTTTGTGACTGCCGCTGCTTTCCTCAGCCCTACTGTGATTCAATTACTCTGAACAACTATACTACTACTATCTCTGATGCCCGTTCCTAAGAAGAACTATCTCGAGGGTATGGCACTATCCACTAGGGCACCTGTGGTAAGGCAAACTGCCCTCCCACCGCTATGCTCGGTCAAGAATGGCGCCTTAGTGGAACCGCTAAAGATGCTGAAAACTAAGGCATGGTCTGACCATGCCTTAGTGAGCTGCTGTTGGCCTTTGACGGACATTCATCTTCTGTTTATAAGGCAAATACAGCTTTGTTTCAGTTCATACAATATAACAATTGGTGTTTACGTAATAATAATGTTACAAGGTGTGTATGAATCGACCGTGGAAGACTAAATGTGGCACTAGGGTGTCAAATGCTGGCGATAGAAATGTTGTGGGTTGGTTGGTTGGGCGGGCGGGCGGCGGGCGAAGCGACTAAGACAAGTGTCACCGAGGGTGCTCCGCCCGCACTAAAATGTTGTACTATTACACGGTATTATCATACTACCAGATGATATTTAGGACAACTGAACATACCATCATTTTCACGAGACATTAGTGCTTATTATGAATGTATATAAATTGCAGTAAACTATACCTATAATGAGAGCAAAATGAAAGTGTATAAACCTTTTTTTTTCTTTCACCTTTTTTTATTCAACTCCTCCTTATTCCTGTAATTTTGCTTGCATTAAATTTTCACTCGGAATCAGCACAGTTTTCCGCTTATGGTATGTGGCACGTCCCAATGCAAAAATATCTAGGTTGTCAAAACCTGGGATGAACATCAAGCTTGTGACAAACAGATTTTCGGCGGGCTGCGGGGCTAGCATTGCATCCTTGCCTTAGTACTTGGTGTGAGGGAGGGAGGGACAAACATTCTTGTCTCAGCGGAGAAGTGTTCAAGCCTTGTGATTGGTCGAAGCTGCCTAAACAGCGCTCAGACAGGCAACGTGATTGGCTAGTAGGATTCTCGGCCCACGCCTTGGAGGTGTAAAGGCAGTGAAATATTGACTGTACATAGGCCTGAGCCGGTGCCTTAGCCGGGCCGTTACAAAAGCGCCTTGAAGATGGGTAAGGCGCTCTTTTCGCCTTACCTCTAAGGCACTTCTCAGCATCTCCCCCCTGATTCTGTAAAACATGTATATAACCAAATAACCAAGAAGGTTATAGTTGAGGCGATGGAAATGTTACTCTATGATATTATATAGTCAATAACTAATGTCTAGAAGTTAACTACCTAGGCAGTCATATTTTAGTGTATCAATTAGATAGAAAGCCTGGAAGTGCAATGAGTCTACGCGTGAAGTCGCAATGTTTTTATTCAATCTCCCCGCCACAAAGCGCGGCATGCCGCCTCCACATTCATAACCTACCTGGTCGCAGCCCACAGAACTATTTCGGCATTTTATATTCTTTTTTTTTCCTTCAAAGTATTGCTTATTGTATTTTGACAAGCATTTGCCAGACGCAGCAGTACTGTCTTAGAAAACAGTGAGAACATTGCCCCCAATAAAACATGCTACAATATACATGTAAAAAATATATTAAGCTTTCATACTAGAGGCGAGTAATTTGCATTAAATTGCTATCCTAAAACGTTCAATCGTAATGCTTGTCATCCATACAATTAGTAGAACAACAGAAGAACTTTATTTTTTGGTATTCAGTGCATCAATATTTATCGCGAAATTGATTGAAGAAAATGCGAGTCGTGGAGGAAAAACACAGTAGACCAACCTTTGAGTTAAAACTGCCAGCGACCACTGGCATTTACGAGTTACAGTTCTCTGGTATTACTCTGTCCTTGCATGCTCTAACCCTCTCGTTCTCTTCTTGCCCCCACTATGTCCTCCCATTTAACAGGGAGTCATCCTTTATAGTACTACTCACTGCATCTACTACACTCTTATATAAACTCTTGGTCATCTCACTTTCTGCCATCCTTTCTGTATGACTGAACCACCTCAGAGTGTTGCACGAGACATCCCTTCAACCACTCATGACTATATGGTATTTTAATCCCGACACAGTGTGAGTGCAGAAAATGTATTATGGGTCTAATTCTATGGATTTGTTTTGTTTAGTCTATATGATGCTATCCATTCAATACAATATTCATCCCGATAATCAAATAGATTACACACACAAATTATCAAACAAGGCTCTCAGTAAAAGATTATTATTGTTCTTAATTTTGTGAGTTTCTTATATCCTCTTCACCCAGAGGTAAGTTGTCCTTTTGTTTATACTATATATGTATATACACTACAGTATATATATGTATTTTTTTTATGTTGGTAAAATATGCTCTGTGTATGATCTCTGTGTGGTAAGCTTGAAGGAGAAAAGAACAGAGAAAAGGGAGTGGCGACCTGAAAGATACGACGAGTGAAGGCAGTGGCACGACGCCACCATATTTAGCAATCATTCTTCTGAACAGCTCTTGTACCATAGCCTAAATAATACCCTTCCAAAAGTTTATCTCTGCGTGCCTAGCTACGAATCTGTGGGCCTTGGTTCGAATCCGGGCCAGGGCAAGTTGATCATCCTTCCTTTCGGGGATGGTCGATAAATGGGTACCTGGGGAAGGTAATTGTGGTAAACCCGCAGAGTGTCTCACTAGCCCAGTGTCCCGGGGTAACGGGTTCTCACCCACCAGAGCAGACTCAAGGGCTAATGCCACGGAGATTAGCACCGAGGCCACGTGCAGCATAACGTATGCCCCCATCTTTACCTTACCTATCGTCAATTGCTGGTTTTACATCTTTATCCCATCATTCTCTCAGTGTATTTCCTCAATCCTGTGACAGTTCTTGCCTCCTGCATCATTACTTTTCATCCTTAGTCCACCCACCAGTCCACCCATTCATTGATTCATCATACTAAATCTTATTATTCCTGTCTTTTTACAACTATTGAGTTATTCATTCAAATAGTTAATATTTTTAAATGAATTTGAACACGAGTTGGGAGCCACCCAGAAGCTGTCGGTGAAGCCTTTGGTCCGGCGTTCTCCCATACACGTAACCTGTTTGGAGAAAAGCAAAACAAGGGTTCCAGTTTCCCCTCCTTCCTCTGCCAGCATCACATTCATACCCATAACTGAGGGGACCCTTGTCTCTCATTCTCTCATACGTGGTCTTCAAGAATTCTTTTAAACTCTCAGACACACAATTGTCATTCCTCCACTCAGCACACAACCCCAGCAGGTACTCCATCTGCTGTCTCACATCTCACTCCATTCTTCTACTCCAACCTCTCCTAACATAACCTCTGACATATTTGTTCATTGGTACCTGGAACTGTCGCCGACATCGGCGAGTGTTCCTATTTTCGGCGACAGTTCCAGTTATTGATCTTGATATTACAGCAACCCAATTTATACAGTGGAAGACAAAGAAGTTGGCGGTGTCTTGCATCCATCACGCTCCTTGACAATTTTTTTTTAATTCCCTCCTGGCGCTTCCTATGAGGAATGATTGAAAAAAAAAGGTATCTGGGATCTCACGCATGGCCTTGACTTCCTGCTTGCAGTTTTTCAAATCATTAGTCATTAATGGGCAGTGACCAGGACATATTGCATCTTATCGTCACTCCCGGCTCGATTACCCAAAACGTCACCAAAACATTTTGGGAAAGTGTTTTCGCTCAGTTGGATATGGGGCCTGAGCCACAGTTGACTGCAGACCAGATCACCCGTATTCACAGCTTATATAAGATCTCCGCCCCCTTCGACCCCCCGGCGAGATTATGAACCTAACCGAACCTTAACTTAACCTCCTAAAGCTTTGGGGGGCCTCTGGAAGGGGAGTGTGTCTGTATGCGTATTAGACAACTATGTATATAATTTCTACAATATGTGCAGTATATAAGTTTCGAAGGTTATGCAGAAGTGGATTAATACTGTACAGTATACTGAGCAAAAAATAATACGTACGGTATAGAAAACGTAAGTGGTAATGGTGGTAGCGACCGCGCAGTTCTCGTCGATTATAACCTATAGATTTAATTATCTTATATCCGTGTTTCTGCATTCAGGGATTAAATACTAGCAATAGCCTGAACAGTTAGGTTAGGTTATTTTGGCCAGTTAACCAATGTCCAGGTTAGGATAGTGAACGAGCTGGGGTTCTGGGGGGCGCAGCTCCCCAGTTAGGTCAGGTTACGTTACCAATGTCAAACAAGTTTCCGTGTTTTGGGACAAGCAAAAATTTTTGTGTCCAATAATGAAATTGCTTTTATTCTTCCTTTTCATCTATTGCCAGTGGTGAACGGTAATAATGGCACAGGTAGAAATGGCACAGGCAAAAATGGCACGGTAAAAATGGCACAAGTGAAAAAATAGGAAAAAATGGCACAACAAACAAATAGATTCACTATGGTAAACAGGACAAACAGCGGCTCGAATTAGCAAACTTTTACCTTGATACACTCCCTTCCCTTGACGAGAAAATAGATATTTAACAGACGTCTCTTTGTCTCATAATGAATCACAATATTGATATAATAACCTATTAAACATGGCCTAACAACCTATTGAATATAAAGAAATGATTTCCTATACTACTTAAATAACAGAAACCAAATAGCATGGGTTACGAGAGATTACCAATACCCTCGCTGGCAACTCAAATTCACATTGACATGATTCACGAGTGCGAGAATGAAACAACACGCAATGAACGAAACGCAAAGCAACGTTCGACTCTTTCAAAACAATGCCACACACCACTAGCTCATTGTTTATATGAAGTAATTGTTTATCTGTGTAGTAAAATCTCTATGTACTTTTGTAAAATAAATGCCACACCACTAGCTCATTGTTTATAATATGAAGTAATTGTTTAATAGATGTGCACGCCATGTATTAAATAAATCCTGAACAAAATAAATACCACACACCGCTAGCTCATTGTTTATATGAAGTAATTGACAAGCTATTGTAGCAGTCAAGTAGGCTATACACCATCGAGCTCAGTGGCCCTACCACAACCCCATCATGGAAGTCATAGTGAGCAATAAAGGAAAAGAGAAGATTTGCTTCTAAGGATACATGTATACAAAACAGATTATAAGATCAACTACTATCAGATGGAGATGTGTTAACAGAACATCTTTTTGTAAAGGCACCATGACCACCAGCCTTGATATGACTGATCCTGTACCAGCAAATGACCACAACCACGCTCCTGATAATGCTGCTATCTCAGCTACAAAATGCATCAACAACATGAAGAGAAAAGCAGCAGAAACAGAAGATAAACCTAGCCAGATTTACAGCAATAACCTGGATGCCTTATCAGCTGAAGGAAAAGCGTTACTTCCAAGTGAGGACATCATAAAGAGAACTTTGCGTAACCAAAGATCAAAACTCTATCCACCAGGAACGTACATCAAGCTACCATGAATGACTGTCCCAGAACCAACAACCTATGTGAAGGCTGGAACAACAAATTTTACCATCTTGTTGGATACCAGCACCCATCTATCTGGAAACTTATAAGAACGATTCAGAAGGAAGTGAGTTATTCAGAGGTTGTGAGTGCAGTGATTGCAAGGGACACAGTTGGTGAACCACCCAGAAAGAAAACAAAAAAAATATATGTTGATCTACAACAAAGACTAAAGAATTTATGCAAAGACTACACAGAAGGAAGGAAAAACCTTGATCAGGTGTTAAGTGGACTTGGTCACAACATAAGATTCTAGTTATTAAGATTCTGTTTTTAAAAGTTGATCTAACACAGTGTTCTCATGCCTGAACAATGTTCCTACACGATTTTTAAGTTGATATATATATTTCAATAAACTTATTGTAGTTGTGCCATTTTTTCCAATTTTTGCACTTGTGCCATTTTTACCGTGCCATTTTTGCCTGTGCCATTATTATCTAAATTCATTGCTAGTAGAACTGTCACCGAAAATTTCCACGTCAGCGAGATTTCTCGGTTGGGGTTTCGGCGAAAGTTCCTATCAGCGACAGGTCCATATACCCTCCGTCTCCGACCTCTCATCGGTACCTGGAACTGTCGCCGATAGGAATTCTCAAAACTATTTCATCCACTCCTGTCTCGCACATCACATACATCTTGCTGCCACCATTCTTCCATCTATACATACTACTATTGCTAAAATGCAAATATGCAGGTTCAACCAATACTCTCCTAACATAACCCAGACCCCCCTGCCAGTTAAATAACCTAACCTGTGCATTGATTACGCAACCTAAACTCACTGGGGGGGGGGGGGCCATTAGACCCCCCATGTGTTATTTTTCATTTCGGTAAATATGCAGTTTCAACCAACTCTCCATTGACCAATACTCTCCTGACATAACTCTCAGACCCCCCTGCTAGTTAACTAACCTAACCTGGGCATTGATTACGTGGAAATACTTTGGAACTCATCCTTCCGGCTTTGACTGAAATGAACTACCGCACTGTATTGTATGCTTATTGTACTTCACATCTGTAAAGGTTCCAGCGTGCGCTCAGCCTTGGTTAACCCACACGGCCGCTATGAAATATGAGGTGCCTCAAAAAATTCTAAGTCCAGTTAGGTTAGGTTAGGTTAGGTTAGGTATACTTTGTGGTTAAGGTTAGGTTAGGTTAGGTATACTTTGTGGTTAAGGTTAGGTTAGGTATACTTTGTGGTTAAGGTTAGGTTAGGTTAGGTATACTTTGCGGTTAAGGTTAGGTTAGGTTAGGTATACTTTGTGGTTAAGGTTAGGTTAGGTTAGGTATACTTTGCGGTTAAGGTTAGGTTAGGTTAGGTATACTTTGTGGTTAAGGTTAGGTTAGGTATACTTTGTGGTTAAGGTTAGGTTAGGTATACTTTGTGGTTAAGGTTAGGTTAGATTTTTACATATAGTGACTTTGATGATTTTTTGGGGAGCCATAAATCACTTATATTTGCTTCCCCCACCCAAAAACCCCGTATTCCCGCCAGTTCCCCAGGCTTGTTGGCTATAGGGGGAAGAAAAAAAAGATAGGGGTGAAGGACTTCTTCCAAAGTTTTACCGATTACGTAACCTAGTCTCTTTGGGGAGGTTTCGCCCCCATCAGACCCCCCATGTGTTATTTTTAATTTCCCACATTTGTTGTATGAGTTACCGTAGAAATACTCCTTATGATGAGAACGAAACATTCAAGATACTTAATTAAAACCACCGATCGTGTATTGGTTTAAACTGCATTTATACCCGACTATTTACCTCCACAGACGTTGTCCTGGCTCAGAAGAGTAAATCACCTCCATAGCAACCATCATAGAAATTTCATATGTACTGTACCTTCTTCTTATTCTTGAGAATTTTGTCGCTTAGTATCGCTTCATATGTCCTCTTCAACTTCGTCTCCTACGTTAAAAAAAACGTGTCAACTTTTCCCTTGTCTCTTTCACCTGGGATACTAAAACATTTTCATTCCAGTGTTGTTGATTAATTTCTCACTCAAATTCCCGCTAAAAGAATAAAGCTTAGAATTTTACTTATTCATCCGATCATAGAACTTAAACCTATTAAATACCATACGTTAAAACCTTTAAATACGGTTATTAATACAGTCCCGATGCTCTTATGTTTTTGCCAGGCCTGACGCCACGGTGGTTCAAACACGGCGCCAAACAGTGTATTGCGCGCCATCTTGAGCGTCGGGGGCAGAGGCAGGGCACACATGTAAACAATCCCATTATTAGAGTCCTCGGGCCCCAAATAACCCTGTTTTGACTGTGTCACATTCCGGGACGTACACACCGGAACCCTGTACGTACCCTAAGCCGCGTACGTGCACATCCGAGGCTCGTACACGTACATACTTCACCCCTCGGGCAAAAAAGGTTTGTGTTGGTTTGTCATTGACTTACTTATTTACTTACTCAAGGGGTATTGGTTAGATATGGTGCATTGTCAACTCACTTACTGCTTGATTACTCATGTTATCTACTCGTTTACCTATATACTTTGAGACTGAGTTATCATAGTGCACAGTTTGGTACCTGGAACAGTTTTAGCTGCTTGTTTATTTACTTCCTGAAAGGGTCTGAAAGGGTTATCACTGGCTTGGACGGAGGGTTGGACTGCTTCCTTGCTTACGTGCTTAATTACTTGGGTTGAGTTTGTTATTGGCATGGCTAAGATAGGTCTCTGCAGGTACTTTTAACAGGTGTATTCTCATGCTATTGGGGTCGACAGATGGTTACAGGGAGTTCCGTACACAAGTTGTTTCGTACCCAGGTTTTGTTAAGTTGTTTCATACACTGTTTTTTCGTACATATCTGTTGTCGAATCGTAACTAGTAGTAAAGTTCAACTCTAAGCTCGGTGTACGAAACGACTATGGTTTCATATAGACTACGAAACAACTTTTTGGTGTACGAAACAACGGTATTCTAGTGTTTGCCCATACTCCCCCTCTCCCACAAAACAAGCTTGGGGACCTGGGGGAATGCGGGATATTTGGCTGGGGTACAAAATATGGGTCGCAACCAAATAGTTTTTGAGCTAGGGGTGTTGAAAAAAATCCCTATATCTAGGGAAAATTCATTGGATTACTACTGAGTCCAGAAACGTGTGAACCTGACGAACCTCACAGAATGATGACCGAAGTGTCGAGAACCCCCCGACCCCCCGCTAGGAGACTAAGTTAGAATTGTTTAGGTTAGGTTAGGTTAGATTTGTTTAGGTTAGGTTAGATTTGGTTTGGCTAGGTTAGATTTGGTTTGGTTAGGTTAGGTTAGATTTGGTTAGGTTAGGTTAGGTTAGATTTGGTTAGGCTAGGTTATCGGTGGGTCAAGCCCCCAGCTAGGTTAGGTTAATTTTGGTTACGCAAATTTCTCTAGATATAAGGAAATTACCCTAGATCTAGGGAATTTTACTCCCCCTACACAACTCTTAAAGTTTGTGTTTCCGACGCATAATTTGTTCCCCACCCGAAAACCCCGCATTCCCACAGGTCCCCAAACTTGTTTGGGGGAAGTGGGAGAGTATGGGCAAACGCTAGAAATTTACCGAAACAAATTGTGTACGAACTGACCGCACCCCGTTCTCATGCTACCTTGGGGTCGACTGATAGGGTGTTGAGGTGGCATCTTGGTAATTCCTGTAGTGGTGGTTATTGCTGTAATTCAGTCAACCATTTGTCCAGTTTGTTTGATTAACTTCACCGGTGTTTTGGTCGAGCTTCAACTTTAAATAAATTTCGGTAAATTTTTGTTATTGGGCATCACTGATTTCGGGGACGAGACTTTGTTTTTCTGAATAGTTTTGATGTGTTTTGAATTAATCTGTCATTCGTTTTTGGCAGAAATCAATGTTTGTATTCAGTTGTGGGCGCCCTCCCCTCAAACATCTCGCCCCGCTTCGCACTGCTGTAGTAATGATAATTTCCTTTTTTTCTTGATATTATCTGTTATTAAACGAAACCCCACATCTAACGTAAGCGTTTCTGGCTGAAATAACTATATGGTACTGTTGTTGACCGGAATTTTCGTTGAAACACCAACCGAGAACTCTCGTCACGTGGAATTTTTTTATGACACTTGTAATGTCTAGATGAAAAAAGTAGAATTAAAGGTGTTTCATCATTAGACACCACATTTTTTGCTTGTCCCAAAACACTGTAAAGCTGCATTTTAATTGGTACGATACATGGGCATTGGTTATGTAATCTTACCAAACTGGAGGGGTTGCGTCCCCTCAGACACTCCCGCTAGTTCACTAACCTTACCTGGTCATTGGTTACGTAACCACCTAACTGTTCAAGCTAATGCTGGTTTTTAATCCCTAAATGCAGAAACACGGGTAAAAGCTGATTAGATATATATACAGGAGAACCTCGTTTATCCGGCACCCTCGGGGGGGGAGCGCATGCCAGATAACTCATTTTGCCGTTATTTTGAGAGTTACTCTTATGGAATCGCCCAAAATCTTTTTTTTTTTTTTCCATCGAAAGGAACCGGCCAAGGGCACAACAAAATGGGTAACACAAAGTCCGCTTAGTTGCCAGTCCCTATAAAGAAGACAGTCAGAGAATAAAATAAAAAAGGGGTGAGCCAATTTAATTCGGGAGGTGTCTTGTTACTCTTCTTTTGAAAAGATTTAAGTCATAGGAAAGTGGAAAAATAGAAACAGGAAGAGAGTTCCAGAGTTTATCAGTGTAAAAAAAAAAAAAAAAAAAAAAAAAAAAAAAAAAAAAGCCTGGGTCGATTAGTGCCGTTGTTTTGAGGCTGCCGTTGTTTTGAATGCCGGTTAAATGAGGTTCTCCTGTATTGGGTACTACTGTAATAACAAGATCAAGAACTGGAATGGTTGTAGAAAATAGGAACACTTGTCGACAGCGGCAAAAATTCCAGTAGACGAGAGTTCCAGGCAGACATGGGCATGATTATAAAAAATTATTATGATTTGATTTTGATTATCATCCGGAATAATTTTTGATTATGATTCGATTATGATTACTCTTTTTTTCCTTTTTATGATTATGATTAGATTATGATTATAATCACATTTTATTGTGATTATTTGTACACAGTAATGATTATTATTAAGATCATTTTTTGATAAGGTAAATTTCTAAGCACACTTCCTGAATCTGCACACTTTTCTAACTGACGGTATAGGATACGTCCCAGTGTGAAAATATCTAGATGGTCAAAATAGTCATTTGATCTTTGTTTTGCTTACATCTCAGCCGCCGCGTCGCCTTCTCATGGAGCAAGCAACGGGTGAACGTTTTCTGCGGGGGTACAGCAAGAGAAAAGTGACCGCTTGCAAGCGAAATTTCTCTTGCTCCCCCGCAGAAAACGCCTTTAGTTAGTGTCATGCTTTGCAAACATGCTTGGACCTGGAACATATACATATATATGAAATTGGCTAATTTATTTAGGAGACATAAGAATTGTTACATAGAAAATACAATGAAATAATCACAATAATCACATTTTAATCATTGATTATTATGAAGAAAAATATGATTATGATTTGATTATGATTAAAGCTGCAGCTTCATATTTCCTTATGATTTGATTATGATTATACCTGTTGCTTAACTTTTGATTATGATTATGTAATCACAGCCTTTGATTATGATTTTTTTTATTAATAATCATAATCATGCCCATGTCTGGTTCCAGGTACCGGAATAACTAGTTTTTGAAACAGGAGGGGAATTGATGCAGTCTAAAATATATATATATATATTGATTTTCGCCAAAAAGTGTGAAAAAATGAAGTTGAGTAAGGAATAAAAACAAACAGGAAGAGGGTTCAGGAGTTAACAAGTGAAAGGGATTAAAGAGTGAAGATACTGGTTAACTCTTGCATTAGAAAGATGGACAGAATAGGGATGAGAATGAGTAGAAAGTCTTGTGCAGCAAGGCCTCGGGAGGGGGGAAGGCATGCAGATAGCAAGTTCAGAAATGCAGTAAGCATGAAAATAACGTTTAAAAATAGCAAGAGAAGCAACATTGCTGCGGTGAATTAAAGATTGAAGACAGGCAGTCAGAGGAGGGGAGTTGATGAGACGAAAAGCTTTTGAATCCACCCTGTTTAGGAGAGCTGTATGAGTGGATCCTCCCTAAACATGAGATATACTCCATGCATGGGCGGATAAGGCCCCTGGGCCCTGTAGAGAGCCCTCACTTATAAGTTGCCTTGGCATATGTATTTCCATTTAATCCTTGGTGATCATGAGGTGCATATTTTATTAGCTGCACAGGACAAAGAAAGTTTGATAGTACTTGAACTTACAATATGAAAACTTTTAGTGCTTTCTTTGATGTAGACTTGCTTATGTTACTGTTTTATGAAAACTAAACAATACTGAGAAGTTAATTATTACTATATTTTTCTTTTACAGGAGCAACCATGTTCTATGCACATTTTGTACTTGCCAAGAAGGGCCCTCTGGCCCGGATTTGGCTGGCAGCTCATTGGGACAAGAAGCTTACCAAGGCTCATGTGTTCGAAACAAATATTGAAAAGTCAGTGGATGGCATCCTCCAGCCCAAGGTAAGGGATTAAACATTTTAATGTATGGTATGAATAATTTAGAAGTTTTCAGTGATATTCAAATTATGCTGAGATCATGTCTTTTTTATTTTTTTATTTATTTATTTATTATTATTATGCATCGGATGTTGACTGATATTACAGGTACGTTTCATTTTTTTAGGGAGGTGTTTCTTGTTTATATAGACTTAACCATGCCTCTTTTTTTTTGGGGTGGGGGTTTAGATATAATTTTGTGAGTGTGTAATGTTATTTTTATATGTGTAAAAATTGTGTATAATATGTGAAACACTACAATTTTTTATTTTAGTCTGTGAGTTTTCCTTTTACTTGTTTTATTTTGCAGCATTTTATGCTTTTAAACCTCTTACCCCAGTAATATAGATTTTTTTTTTGCGATAATCTGTAGTGGTATTCCCAAAGCGTGTATCATAGTTATGGCAGATAAGTATCATATTTCCTGAATATCCTAAATCAGTGTTATATGCCATATATCATATTTTTGGAATCTAGCGAAACCATGTATCATAGTCGCCTGCTAAATATAGAATACTTTTTTCTTTAAAATTGTAATTTAATCATTCAATTCACTCCTATATATCCATGTATTTAAAGATTTGTAAATGTTGACATAATCATTATCTTCATAAGTAGCTGAAATATCACTGAAGAATTTAATAGTCATGTTTTCCCCCTCCACTTGTTGATGAGGGCATTATTTTAAGGCACATTTATTATTTTCCCATACAGGTCAAGATGGCCCTCAGAACCTCGGGTCACCTGTTGCTGGGGGTGGTGCGTATTTACTCCCGCAAGGCAAAGTACCTCCTGGCTGACTGTAATGAGGCTTTTGTCAAGATCAAGATGGCATTCAGGCCAGGCATGGTGGACCTGCCTGAGGACATCCGGGAAGCAGCCGTCAGCGCCATCACCCTGCCTGAGGTGTTCCATGATTTTGACACAGCAATGCCGGAACTCAATGATGATGACATTCAGGTTCAGTTCACCTTAAACCAATCCAGGGCAGAAGAAATCACCATGCGTGAGGATTATGGAAACATTTCTCTGGTGCCAGGGGATGATGGCTTTGGCGACATGGGCTTTGAAGAACCTCCAGATATCATGCGAGACACCTCTACCATGGACCACAACCTCGACCACCCCAGTCTCATATTTGGTGATAGTACACCCCTCAACAAGGAGAAAGAACCAGGCACCTCTAAGGAGCAGGATTCACGTCTCTCGGGATCCCGCAACGATGCATCGGCTCTTGATTACGAGGCTCCCATTCGTGATGATGGATTTGGAGGTAATCTTGGCCAGGACATAATTGCCGGGGGTCTGTTTGAGGGTGGTCTTTTTGATGATACTCCCATTGATGATGGACCAAGCTTGGATGAACCTAAAGAGGAGCGCCATGATGACTCAGATGATGATGTTGGTGATCTGGATAGATTTGGAGGTCCACCATCCGCTGGACCGATGAGTTCTCCAGATGGATCCCGGCCGTCTTCCCCAAAGCCTGAGGCCCAAGACCCTACTGACCAGCTGGACACAGTTCCAGAAAATAATGCAGAAGCAGCACCAGCCACAACTGGGGATGAGACGTTGGCTGGCCACGAACAGACGACTCTCCTTCAGAATGAAGAGGAGAGTTTTGCTCTTGCTCCGGTGGATGCTTCAGCCATAAAGTCTGGATGGCCCAGAGCTAAAAGGAAGAGGAAGTTGATTGTAGATGAAGTGAAAAACATATCAGGAGAGGAAATGAAGGCCCAGCTATCTGACACAACAGATATCGTCACAACACTCGACCTGGCACCCCCCACCAAGCGGCTCATGCACTGGAAGGAGACGGGAGGGGTGGAGAAGCTCTTTGCGCTGCCAGGACGTCCCATTCATGCCAGAGTGTTGGCTCGCACCTACCAGCGGCACCTCACCTCAGAACCCTCAGCTAATGAAGACTTTGGAATGGCTGGAGACAGGGAACTGGAGAGTATTAGCTTAGAAGTGGTAAGTTTGTAAGAAAAATTGTTTCTCTCCTCTCTGGGTCCATGATTTGATCAAAATTTTCTGAGTTGATTCTCATTATAACATTTGGTTCAGAAATTTTTGATATATTTATTATGGAAGAAGTATGCATAGGTAAGGTTTCAGCATTATGTATAAATGCCACACTGTTCATTGCGTTTTGTGAATCAGGTACGAGAAGCTGATGACCCCGAGGCCACAGCGGCTCAGAGAACCACCAGAGGAAAGCAGAATAAGAGAAAGCAGCCAGAACCTGATACAGAGGAAGAAGAGGTGAGCTTCTCATTCTATGTAACCTTTATTATTCTGATCCTGTTTCTCACATGTAATGTTTTTGCATTGCTCTCATCGGCATATTTTCTTTATGTGGCATTTTTAGTAAAGCTTTTCTCATTTTTCACTTGTCATTTTTTTTAATGTGTCAGGCAGTTTAATGGTGTTTTAAAGTATTGTATCTGTTGTTTCTTAGGCCAGACTCCACTTGTTTAGGAGATGGCCAATTGTTTGAAATATATGTTAACTGACTTATTCATCACAGGTGGTTCCGGTGCCAATGCAGACGAGAAATCGAGGAGAAGCCAATGCTGCTGAGGCGGCAGCACCTCCAGCCCCCGAGACTCCCGCAGCACCGGCAGTCACGGAGGAACAGCCAGCACCGGCGCAAGAACCTGAAATCATAACCCTGGAAGAGGTACTAGTTATTTGATGCATAAATATGTCTCCTCACATCTAAATACATTTTTGCACACACACACACACACACACACACACACACACACACACACACACACACACACACACACACACACACACACACACACACACACACACCACACCACCCACCCACCCACCCACCCATTATACTAAGACCCATTATACTAAGATCCCATTTAGCACAGTGATATCAAAGAGTATATTATAGCTTCAAATCTCAATGACAGAAATGAAGCCTATTAATTTATTCATGCATATGTGCATGAAAATCAGTGACAGTGATATATGTAAACAGTTTTTGATATGATGATATATTGCTCTTTGTTGTTACAGCAATCTTTCCTGCAGCATGAGACTGTTGCTGGGCAGGGAGTTGAAGCTGTTGAGGATAGAGAGAGTGCAGCCCACCAGACTCCTGCCCATGTGCCTGGCTTCCACAGCCCCGCACACCCACTCACTGACAACACAGAGCCTCACCAGGTACGTGTGTTGGTTAGGCTGATGCTTTTGGTACAGCATGCTGGTTTTATTTCATGTCGTGTTAACATGTTTTATCAAGATTTTTATTTATATCTGTGGTTAGAATATGCAGTCATTGGAATTTTTTTTTATAAGACTGAGGATGATTCACATTGAACCCGAAAGGTTTAGTATGATTTCGTTGTAATAATTTTTTCAAGCCTCTGGAAAGCCCTTAACAAGGAAGACCATGGAAGGTTAAAGCCTACCCAATACCATACATAAACCTTATTTATGCTATGTCATACCACATACCATTAGTCATCACCTTTCGGCTGGCAAATATATCAGTTGCTTTCATTCTTAGAGTTTAGCTCTAGTATATAATATTCTGTCCTGCTATGAAAGTTGCTCCTAATCTAGAAAAACAAATTTTGTGTCTTTTTTAGTATTCATACGAGATCACTTTTGAATTGGTTGTTATGCTCATATTCCTGTATTAACATTCCACATAGTTTAAAAACTCATTCAATTAGAATGAAAAACTAGTTTCTCTTAATAATTCAGCTCTTTAAAATAGATAACTTTTTCAATATTACCAACCCATGTTTTAAGGCTTCATCAGTCCATTGTTCTGTTAGACAACAATGTCTACATGCTTTTGATGTCAGTGACAAACATGTAAACAAAGAGATGCCTCAGGGCTCCACAACGGAGAGAAGTGCTGTGATTCCAAGGGTATGACAGGAGACAAAGGACAGACATCATGGAAATAAAGACGCTTGTGTGATAGTATTGTCATACCATAAGTAACTTAAGCAAGTGACAAAAGGAGTCAGAGGTTAAGAATTTTGACATTTTACTTTTTACATCAGAACATAAGGAAGCTACAGGAGGCCGTGAGACCCACACGTGGTAGTTTCTGTTAAGTTATTATACTATAGATGATATGGAAGGTTTGGATTGTGTGTGAGGGGGAAGATGGGGCAAGGAGATAGTCAGATGGAGTGCCGAGTGATGATATCCTGTTAGGACAGGCATGTGCATGAGCAAGGTAGATGAAGTAAAGCAGTACAGGGTGAAAGCCTTTGTAATGTTAGGATATGACAAAATGAGAGAGGGTGAGAAAGGGGACTGAAATGAACAAAAACGAAATGGATGAATATGAATGAATGAAATATATATAAATGTAGTCAATGTGATGTAACTACCCATTTTATTTATATTTCCATCAGGGAATAATCATTATAGAGACTACCCTTCCACCTACAAATATTTACCTATAATGACAGCCTTATGTTTCCATATATTCAAATGTGATGGTTTTATATATATTTAAGTTCTAGTTTTTAATATAAGGTGATCAATTTGTGTTGTAAGCTTTGATAAGATGATGCCAAGATACTAGTCTGGGAAGTCCATCCAGGAGACTCCTTCAACACACTCTTAACCCCTTGAGACCCAGAACGTAATTTTCATTGTAATTTGGGTACCATTAGATTATTTTTAATGAATATAAGCAATGTTTTTATAGATATGACCTGTTTAGTATCCTTGTCCACTAACTAATTTGGTATATTCAGTTACTTTTCGTAATTTTATGGCTAACAACAGACAATTTTATAAAGGAAAGGAAAGATCTGGGTGTGAAGGGGTTAATGTAAGCAGGTACTGGTTCATTTATAACCTGTTGGCTGCCAAATTAACAGCAATCCAGAGAGGAGTGCAGTTGCCTCTTAATGTATGGGGGAAAAGATGTAGCAGCAGTTTGTAAGTTAACCTCCGATTAGTTGGTAGTGGTGTTCTCTCTATCTGTAGTTAAGCCAGAGGGAGAACAAAATAACAGGATTGATTGAGTGAATGCGCTATAAGGGATTCACACTATTTATCCTTTCTTGATTATATAAGGGAAAGAAACTGATCACATTTTAAGGCAGATTTGAAGCTCATCACTAACTAACATCACTAATTCCAACTTATTTTACCTGCCATTTAATAGTTTGTTTTTAGTGGACATAAGATTTAGGACTAATGAATAGACAACTACAAACTCCCCCATACAGTTTAAGGCCACTGCACATGCCATTCAATCAGGTATGACTAAATTGCAAAGTTTTATTTTTTGTTTTCTTTCTTTTTTATTTGCCCATTGAATTTATACAATGGTTAAAGCAGACCCCAGCCCACACCACGCCCTACCAGAGCCCCATGCACACAGAAATGGAGACGCCTAACTTCCTGGAGGTAGGGCCTTACACCCGTCATGTGTTGGTCGCTTCTAAGTCAGTATTGGGCACGTCCGGTAGTATCTGATGTTTGTGTAATTGTACTATGTTGTGTATTTTGCTTTGATTCTTATGCATTTTACATACAACCACAAAAGTATATGATTGAGTAAGACGCATCTATATATTCATTCTCTCTCTCTCTCTCTCCCTCTCTTTATATTATCTTTCAGGCATGACTATTTCTGGTATTTTATAGTAAGGGATGCACTTCAACGTTTTCCTTCATTGTGCTGATTGAAAGTTGTCCAAAAACTCCTGATTGACTGCCTGCTGTTTAACTTCACTCTTCCTATTTACGAGCACACTTCTACAAACAAATAGAAACCTATAGGAATGTCATTTAATCCAGTAATACCTTTTGATTATATTTTCGTAACTGAATGTAGTACAGTGGTAAAGCACAGCATGATTGAGTCTTGTTATCCAAAGGGGTATGTTTTCTTGGATGTGAAGCAGATAAGTGGTAAGTGAATGAAATTTTTTTGCCTTACATAAATCTCTGGAAATGCTGAGTTCATCACCACCTTTCAGATGCCTGGAGTGGAGAACCCAACCGGCTATGATGGCTCCCACCCACCAGCCAACACTCCTGGTGGTCACTCTGATGGGGGTCCTCGCTCCAATTATTCAGAGCGACCTAATACGCCCACTGCCATCCTTAGAGAAGAGGAGGAAGAGGTACTTTCATTCAAAGTTATGATTGTTGTTATTGTTCAATCTTTAGTAAATGTGACATTATGTAGAGAGAAGAAAGAGTAGTTGGATTAGTTATGTACCCAGCCTTCTCATAGAATATATATGTAAATTTCTTTTTTTATTAATGTTTGTAGGCTGCTTTCTCTTTTATTACAATCAAGACCTCATGTTTTGTCAGGAGGAACAAGCAGACGATGAAACCTATGAGGAGTTTGAGGAGCGTGTGGTCAACAAGCGTGCTGGTCAGATGTTTCACAGCATCAAGAAGCGTCTCAGGAACAACAACATCCTGTTCTCAGATATGGTTCACAGTAACAACAGAAAGCAGGTAAGTTGTGCTATTTTGGCTCATGGATCTCAAAAGTTGTGTTAGATTGCAGTAGACTAGGCGATGTCGTATGTAAGTTTATTTAACATTGCGTATTTAATGGATGGCCTTCAAGCCGTTTAACTACTTTTCAGAGGCTTTCATCAACTCATGCAAATTATGTTGTGTATTATCAATTAGGTGTGGCTGTAGCATTGTGTTCACTTGTACTTTGAAATATTTGTGTTCACTTGCTCTTTGGAATATTCACAAGGGGATGGTGAGAGCATTGATGTGTTTATTGCAAAAACACCGTACCATGGACTTGTCTTCATAATAGTCTTTATAGCTTTATTCAGTTTAGTCATTTATTGATCTTATCATTATTCTTATATATTTTTCATGGATGCTATCACCAATTTACTTTGAGATTTTCCACCATCTCACGTTTTCACATATGAGAAGTTTACAGTTTTATTTGACCCTCTCCCAATCAAGTGGGGTAGCACACAGCAGTAGCTATATTTTTGTCTTTAGTAATACAACCATACATACCCATTTTAATTCTCATTTGTTTCAGGTGGCTCAGAAGTTTTATACAATGCTGGTATTGAAGAAGCTGCAGGCTGTTGAACTTAACCAAGAGGGACCCTTCACAGAAATGTTCGTCAGTAAAGGACCTTTGTTCGAGAATGCTTCATTATAAGCATAACACCCTTTGGATCTTGAAGAAAGAGGAAGCAGTGTGTCTGGAGGGGCTGGATTATTGTCTTTCTTGGTTGAAGACTACAAAATTCTAAATATTTAAATCGGAACAACTTGATATTTTTTTACTTAATTTGCACACATTTGAATCAATGTATGCATGTGCACATACACATGCACTCATTGCAACACAACATTGCATCGTATCACATCGCATTGCATCACATCTCTCTTACTCTCACACCCGCGCTCACTCTCTCACACACACACACACACACACACACACACACACTCATTCTATGCCTGAAAGGGTCTATACTGCATGTAACAGTTACACTATTTAGTGATTTATTGTTTGGTTTTTATAATCAGTATCTCAGGATTTTGAAATTGTCTTTATTTATTTTGGAACATTGTATGGTCAGTTGAGAACCGTGCAACTTTGGGCTATTTATCTGATGTGTATAACTCTTAATCAGTTTGGTACTACGAATAAGCTGTGTTTTCAATAGTGTGACAATACCACTCGCCTCACATTGTTCCCACAGATATACTACATATTGCAGCACCAATATTTTGTTGATTCATATTCCAAGATCAGTATTCATTATGGAGCCGATGCTAATACTTGTGCACTCCTGTCTCTGCATGATGAAACATGTACACTTGCAGGCAGTAATGTCCTATAATACATCTGTAGTTACCAACACAACTACACAACGAAGTACACGACATTCACCTCCACTGCCATTCACTCGCAAGCCTCACCACGACTATGTATACAGATAAAGTTATTGATTTAGTGTGGTTGTATTTCCAAGGTCACAATCAACACCTCGCTGGCTTAGATCCTATCAACATTCATAAAGGCCACTGCAGTGTTTAAAGTATGTTGTTGAATTTATAAACCATCAGTGTTGTAAAGTGCAAAGAATAAGTAGAGCCAGTGTGGTATTGTGCCATTTGTGGCCAGGTGAGGGAACGGTGGTTTTTGTGACTCAGATTGTATCAATATAGAACTGGACTAAGAATTTTTTCATCTTGCACTCTCCAGGATTACTTTTTTCTTTTGTCAACATTTTCCCCTTTTTAGCATTAATTCAATTCAATTCTTCTTTTGTCAGATTGCATTATCTTCATATGTAGACAAATTGAAAAAAAGCACATTTTGAAATGTTTGTCTAAATACCATCGTTTGCACCACTTATAATTTTTTTCATTATTTTGTTGATTTTCAAGATTTAGCCTACATTGTTTCCCTCTTGAATGATATTATATCAGTATAAGAATCATGTCACTTCCTTTTAGTGTTAGTGTTTCCATAGACAGACAGGCAGAGATAAAGGACTAGTCTTTCACCCATGTTTCAGCATTATTCATATTACCATGGTATGTTTAGAAAAAAAATTCATAATAGCAAATATAGATGTGTGCCCAATGCAATCTGTGAATTAACAAAAGTTTGAGTTGGGTGAAAGGGAGCTGAACGTTTGGACCAGTGAACTTGGCTTATCTTTTCTTGTATACGATTGCATGGTTGAAAAGTACCAAGCCTACAGAGTTATCAACATCAGAGATCAGCCAAGGAATGCTGATTGTTTTTGATCAGCTGCCTGCTCACTGCAATTCTTCAGATATGTAAACGAGTCCTACACCACAGGCAGAAATTATCCCGTGATGAAATAGTGTTTGATGTGCAACTGAGGTAAAAGTAAATCTTATTAATTATCTAGATTACTAGTGTTGAAATTCAGTTTGATTGAAACACGAAAATAGTGTTAGCATCAGCTGCAATGCAATTTTCACTATGACCATGTTGAAGGGTTGCATCCAGTCTATCAGGTATTATGTCATTCTTTTTGGCTGTGAGTATCAGAATTTTACTTTTCCAATATTAAGTGTCAGTTTCACTTTTGTATGGTTTTGGTTTCATTTATTCGGAAATTGATTTAAACATGAAAGTAGGATTCTAGACAGCATAAATAATTGGTTCGTTTTGTATGAGCACATGCTGAGGACTTAAATATTTATTTTGAAGATTGCAAGTATACTCGGGTGATAGAAACTCAAGTTTTTGTAGTTTCCACACCATAAGATTTATTCCAAAGAGTAATGGTCTGTGGAATGTACAACATTGCACTTTTTTTGTTTACTTTACCCACTAGGCTACTATGGAGAGATAAGCTGTTCTTAAGGTTACAATGTCCTTATTACACGGAACTCAGTCCAGCGTGTTGTAATGTGGAGAATGATATATAAAGTACAAATTCTACTTTATGAAATGTCTACAGCAGGTCTCTCTCTTGAGCTCCTGCTGGAAATTGTTCTTTATGATAGTGGTACATGTGAAAACTTATTCAGTCACACATTAGATGTCAATATTGTTGGAAAAAACTTACATAAAGATGTAGGGGAATTTCTACCTCTACCAGTCGCATAAGTTACAACCAATATTCCCTAATTTATATTATTTTACATTAGAATGTGAGAGGTATTTAATGATAATTTTAAATGTTTTTAAAGTGTGTAAGTGTGATTGTGAGGCAGTTGAATTGTACAAAATGTCATAATAGTTCTAAAAGTTTATGAAAGTCTTTAAATGTTTGTGATCAAGATATATTTCAAGATTTATGAGAAAGCTGTGTTGGCAAAATTGGAATTAGATTACTCCATTATTTTCAGTGTTACCACGTTAGATGTAAAAATAGAAGATTCAGAGTATTTATAGAAAAATTTATGGAAAATACAGTTACTGAAGAAAAGTTTTGTTTATAACCACTATATATATCCCTATCATAGCTCAGTTTGCATTAGGGGGCAAAGGCTCTTGGCAAGAAAATTCATGATATCCAGACTTACAGAATAAGAAATAAATCAGAAGACAGAATCACAACTTAGGATACAAGAAAAAAAAACTAAAGGATGTCCACATATAGAAGTGAATAGTGTTGCATGCATTGGAAGTATCACATCAGTAGCTGGTATCAGGTCAGCAATGCAGGATGGCAACCTTGTGATATGATAGGGGGCAGCTCAGTGGTTGAGTGCACAGCAGCTAGTGGCCTTATGGTTGCAAGTTCGTGCCACTACTTCGGCAGCTGCCTGATGAGAGTTAGCGCTCTTGTCATCTTGGCAGAGCTGTGTGGTCTGAGTTACCTAGCTCGTGGTTATTCTGTAACCATCTTTTTAACACTGTGATTCAGATACTGACTTCTCTTTCCATATAGAACTGCTTTGGTCAGTCTATTAGGCTTTGAATCAACATTGTTATGTTGGGGTATATGGCTGGGATCACATGGATAGAGGTTGTGTCCAGTAAAGACTCTGAAGAGGTTGCAGGATGTGGATTGAAGGAGCTGAGTGCAGTGGTGAGAATAAGGATATTGAGGCGGTTTGGGCACGTGAAGAGGAGAGAAGGTGGTGAGGCATTGGGGAGAGCTGTTGGGAGTGGAAGTGCCAGGTCGCCGTCCACCAGGCAAGCCAAGGAAGACATGGAGACTGTGTTGAAGATGATTTGGCAGCATTGGGCATTGAAGAGGTTGAGGCAATGGATAGAGATAGTTGGAAGCGTATCATTGACCGTCTAACCTCACAAGATATTATGGGAAAATCTGACTTTAAACAGAAAGATGATGATTGATACTGATGGTGGCTCTAGTAGCAAAGGAATAGTTATGCACTGTTAGGAGTACAGATTGACCGAATTGTTATGATGCCTTGGTGACCAACATTATGATGACCATAATGAATACTGAATTTTCTCTCAGAAAATCTATGGTAGCAAGCCCAGATCTCCACTCAGTTTGAGATATCAATGTCTTACTGTATATCAGAGAATCTGGAGAAGGTGACAGCTGTGCAACCTGTGCTGGCTGAGGTGGGGAAAAATGCAGTTACTTAAAATAAGATGCATATGTATGTGATTGAGTTCAGGTGCATGGGCCTGTGTTACTCTTGAGGTAATCAAATAATCATTGAAATGTATCAGTGAAGAAAATAATTAATTGGACAAATAATTCATAATCAAAGGTTTAATGGAAACAAGAAATTTTCATGGTAGATTTTCCACACACCAATAAAAAGAACATTCACTGTATTTGGAGAGTATTCAAGGTAAGGGAAATTAAGTAGCTCAAACCAGTTTTGTAATTCATGCTATGCAAATGGACGTTTTTTTTCCTTCTGGTTGACCCATATCAGGGTGAAGGCATCATGGCTGTGACTGGATGGGTGTTGCAGCACTACTGAAGACCTTGTCGAGCCATCTCCAGAACTTTATGATCAGATCCTGTCAATATCAAATCATAATATTACACACATATACAAATGAACAAAACAAGTAAAATACAGTATTATCTCTGAAGCCCCTCCAAGGAAGAGGCTACGAGATGAAATAATTTAATAATTTCTACTCACATTCTTTGCTTCATACACCCCTTACACTTCCTTTTGACATCTTTCTTTAGCATTACTTTGTCTTTCCACCATTAAGCTGTCCTCTCTATGCAAGAACTATACATCTTCAATCCAACAATATTCTGTTATTCTCTGCTCTATGATATGTCTTCTTAGATAAGTTCCTCAAATTTATGAAATATGTAAGTCTCTCCACTTTCAAACTTGGATGACTTCTTTTTCTTGATATAAATTTATTTTACCAAATAGCTACAGTATTGAAGCAAAATATACCTATCTTTAATACTGACCTTTCTCATCTGTTACCACATCAAAATTTTTCATGACTGTTGACGCGTGTGCCTCCAGGAACAGCAATTCTGTTGTGGATAATGTTTCTCCAAGCTTCTGTAAAGCACTCAGAACCTCAACCTAAAAAAAAAATAATGATCAATTAGCCTTTGACAAATTATAAGCAATATATGCACACATACCTGGTCATCATGATTTCAAAATAAGTGTTCATATATTCCATGTCATTAAAAGGGCCTTAAGAATAAGAGGTGAGCAAGTTATGATTAATTTTATCCTGGAAAAATTTAACTTCCCCCACTTTCCAAGAATTTTTCTATTTTTTTATACCACTTTGTGTGTACAAGGAAAGGTATGTATGTAGCTGTGTATGTGTGCTAAAGACCAATTTTTCTTTATATACTTTTAACAAATTTTTAAGAAAGCAAGTCTCTGGTACACACAGACAACATAAATATGGTTACTTTTCTTTATAAAATAATAAAATGATATTCTGAACAATATTGAAACAACTTTCATAACCTGCATACTACAAACTATGCCAGAAAGCAACTAATTTCTACAGTAATAAAGTTGACAGCTTTGAACCCTGTACCGTAGCATATTTGTGAGCTTATGATTGTAATGCAGACATATAATAAACTCTGAATTATTACCTTCTGCTGCTCATACAAATCCAAGGACAGCTTGCCAATCTTTTGGTCCCGTTCAATCTGAGAGAGCTTTTCCCGTAACTGATCTGGCTGTTTCTTTGCAAACATCTGAATAACTTCTGGTGTTTGAAGGCTTGGGATATGGCTGCTTGAATGGCCTAAAATACAAACATTCCATGATCGCACATGCATGTGGTTTGTGCTGTCGGTATACTTTTTCTGGCAAACAAGGATGACAGCATTATGATTTATTTATAATAGAAGCAAAGATTATTATCAATTTCTAATTTTTATTTACAATTCCAGGGGTTGCATTCTTCCCTTAAAATTTTAGATGAAATTGGATTTGCCATTTGTTGATCATTCTTTAATAAGTAAGATGAAAAAAGCTACTAGTAATAGAGGAACATTAAAGAAGGAAAGTTGACAAGTATATTATGAAAAATATATAACACAACTTTCCTTGTGCAGTTTCAATTAAAACTGGTATGAAAAGTTGATCTAATCCGCTTCTGCTTCAGAAGGGCAGAATGTATTCATTGTACGATGTGAATACAGCAAAACTCACCAATTGCATTGCATTGAATGAGTCAACCAGGGTCATATCTCCACTTGTCATGCGAGAGAGTGAGGATTGAAACTCATTGAGCTGTTCAAGGGTGTCCTTGCGGGCATCATCATACTCTTCAGGGTCTAACTCTGCCCTGCAGGAATGATCTTTCAACACTTTAGGCTATCTGTCCTTTTTTTAACATAGTCATGCATATATGTTATCCAGAATTTACTATACACTTTATCAATCTTGCTCCTAAGAAAATATGATTTTTTTTCAATGCACGTAAGATATACATATAAAAATAGATTTTGTAGGTTCAAGCTATATTAATTAATAAGAATACTAATACTAAAATTTGCATTGATTTGAGTAACATGCAGATTCACTAATGTATGATATTATGCATTTATAAATACATATACAGTATACGTAGTACAATGTAAATACTATGCTTAGTTAAGAAAACATCTTTGGAAATGGTCAATCTAATTAAATGTACACAAAATCATGGGAAAACCAAACTCCAAAAATTCATGCAGTCTCAATACTGTGCACCAGAAAGTTCTATTCAAACAAATCCAGATGTAGTCCTCCTATGGGCTGTAAGACTTTTAAGTACATACAAGTTACTGAGTTTCTTGAAAATGTACAAGCTCAAATTTGACATTAATCACATAGATGGCATTACATGTTTATTTCAAAGTGGTGGTATTGAGAGCCAATGTATTGAGTTGGTTCTTGTAAACAGGATTTATGGATATGAATGAAAATGAAAAAAAAATATATAAAAATTCACAGAAGGATAGTTTTGTAAGGATGAGCAGAGCACACAGAGGTGAGCATAGTCTTTTTTTGTGTACTTATTAGTCATATGAGCATAGATCTTAAAGTTAAAGAGTGACTTTTTGTGATTGTCTGTATTCAGCGAGGGAGTTATAGTAATAATATGTGTTAACATGTCTCTATACAGTTGTCATTAAAAAGCTAGTCTTCAAAATTAAAAGCATGCACACACTATAATGTGATAATAAATACCAAGCAAAATTTGCCGTCTTGCTTTGAAATACTTGATGTTTTCAACTGGTCAAACTACAATTTTTTTTTTAATATTGGTAAATCTCTGGATGCACTCTTACTTGCATTCCTCAAGGTCAGCTAGCTGTGTCACCAGCCGGTCAAGTTGCTCCTCCATCTGCTGCCTCAGCCTGTGGGTTTCACTCTCTCCTCGACTCACCATCTTTGAGCTGTAGTGGTAGTGTTGTAGTACCTGTAGAAATAAATGTAGGACATTAAAATCAAATTTTACTACAACAAATCATGTGAATGACTAGGTGTGAAATTCTTTGTTCTAATAGAAAATATATAGAAAAGACTTACCAATAAATTTTGAAAATAAGAAGATAATGTTGTCTTTTGAGAAATGTGGTGTTCAATGATGAAATACCCTTTATTCCTCCTTTTCATCTATTACAAGTGGAAATGTTGTCAAACATTTCCACGTTGGCGAGAGTTCTCGGTTGGTGTTTCGACGAGAATTTCAGTAGACGAGAGTACCAGGTGGTACTTTTGCAGCCTGTATTTCAAGAAGATGAGCTAAATTCATGCATGTTATGAGTATTAATGTAGAAACCATGAATTCAGGAAATCTACCGTCAATATCACTGTATAGTTGCCACTGCATTAATGTCGGTGGCGCCAAGCGTCATATATTACAAATTTTAGCATTACTACAGACTTGTATGTGCCACTGAAGAGGCATGTACAGTAGTTTATATATTGTACATCACACTACAGGTCTTCAGTGGCACATACAAATCTGTAGTGATGCTAAAATTCGCAATATAATGTGCCTAGCGACATTAGTGCAGTGGCGACTATAGTGTTATTGACGGTAGTTACAAAGCATCAGAGGCAAACCTGCATAAGTAGTGCTCCAAGCTTATATGAATGACATTACAGCAGCATATAGTACACAGACTGTCCTTCATATCTGCACAGGTTATAGTGTGCGGTCAGGCTTTTTAGACCATACTGCTTCTACAAAGTGCCTGAGTGAGGTGGCTGAAAAATTATAAGTCCAAAGGCAAAGGCTAGGAGGTTAATACGCCAGGTTAGGTTAAGTTAGGTTGGGTCAGTTATATTTGCTTTCCCCACCCAAAAACCCCGGTTTCCCACAAGTTCCCCAGCTTCGTTGGCTATAAGGGGAAGAAAAAAAAGTTACAGTGAAGGACTTTGCAAAATGACCAGAGTTGATTTTAGACTATTGTTTTGGTATATAGCTTACTGATGGTACTGACTGTCAAATGATGGAATTAGCTTGTCACCATCGTCGCTTCCACCTACAAGTAAACAGTGCACTCTCTCTGTCTCCAAAACATTGCTCACCTGAGTCAGCTGTCAGGCGTCAGCTGATTGCAGTCATGTCAACAACAAGGTATTCTATTCAAGCCTTCAAGGCCAACATCTTTCTTTCAGCTACCTAGCCTATTAGTGAAAGACTGTCATTTATACACTGAAAATAAAGAATCGGAACCAATAATCATTCTGTTGCATTATAATGTTTTGGTATAATGTGGTAAGGTAGTAGGCTATAGCCATTAGACTGTGGCTATAGCAAAGCGCAATAGGTGCCTTGCACTGACGTCACGATCTAGTGTATTCAAGCCAAATACCGCCGTCTTCAAGCCAAATACCGCCGTCTTCAAGCCAAATACCGCCGTCTTCAAGCCAAATGCCGCACGTCGGAGCGAGCTGGAGGACCAACAAACTACTTGCCGCCCGTGTTTGCCAGCTTATGGTAATTTTCCCCTACTAAATATATGTTTATTAGTATAAAAGGTATACTGTCATCTTCGGAAATGCTTGTTCTTTTTATCAAATAAAAAACCGTAAAACACACTAAAGAAATGCCATTATGAGACTCAAGAAATATGCATGAACTTAATATTTTATTAAACTTCGCCATTTAATATTTTGCGAGAAAAGTTTTTACATGGAGAATATCAATAGAAGGGGAATTTCATTAGCTTTCCATTGATATATTTAGTTTTCTGATAAATGAATTAAAACCATGCATAAATTAGCGTCAACTAAATAAATAACCTCATGAATCGGGAAAGATTACCCAATTTCATGATGCTATTTATTTAGTTAACGCTAATTTATGCATGGTTCTTATTCATTTATCAGAAAACGAAATATATCAATAGAAAGCTAATGAAATTCCGCTTCTATTGATATTCTCCATGTAAAATGTTTTCGTGCAAAATATTAAATGCGAAGAGTTTAATAGAATATTAAGTTCATGCATATTTCTTGAGAGTCTCATAATGGCCTTTCTTTAGTGTGTTTTACGGTTTTTTATTTGATAATATTATAGAACAAACATTTCCGAAGATAACAGCATATCTTTTATACTGATAAACATATATTTGGTAGGGGAAAATTACCATAAGCTGGCAAACACGGGCGGCTCGCTCCGACGGGCGGCATTTGGCTTGAAGCCGCGTCTGTCGCAGCCACAACAAGGGCTGTGACGTCACGTGCAAGGCACCTATAGTAAATTTGTCCCTCTTGACACATGATACTTATAATAATCTAATCAATGTAAATGTTCCTTGATAAATGCATAATAAATAGCCTTTTCCCATAAATGTTATATTATTGCTCCGTACAAAATAATATATATCCGGTGGATCTTGGCCCTGCGTTTTTATGTTTGTGATTGCGTCATTGTATCCTGTGACTCGTCTGTCCGTGTTCAAAGGCGTGTTGTGTTCCTGTCTGTCTCAAGTGGCTTGTTTAGAGGTATGTATTATCTGAAACCTCACGTGATAAGAAGTCAGCATCAACTCAGGAAAACTGTTGGTTTCATACAGCCTTCATATATACATGTTTCATCTGTAAAGAGGTTCAATTAGAAGATAGATTGAATATTGAAATAGTTAAATCAGCAGGTCCACCAAGCGATCAATTATCTCCTGACTCAAGCGGTGACCAAGCGGCGGTAGTGTAAAGCGTGTTGATAGTTTAGGGAGGACGTCTTTATGCCTCTGCCAAACCCTTGTGGCAAGTAGTACGTACATAACTGCAGTACTTTTTCTTGCTAGCCGTACGGGAAATGGCAGAGGCATTGAAAATACCCGGTACGGTATTATTCCAGTTTGACACCGAATTCACTTTGGTAGACGAAACTAGGTATTTTTTTCATATGAGTTTTGATGTGTTTTGAATTAATCTGCTAACCGATTCTGTCGCTTTCTATTTTTTTTCATAATTAAATTTATTATTTTTTGTTAGGTAAAGGTTAGGTTAGGTAAAGGTTACGTTAGGTATAGGTTCGGTTTGGTTCAATTTGTTAAAAAAAAAAAGAATCTCCCCACCCCAAAAAAAAGGAAAAAAAAGTTATTTGCGACATAAACGGTGAGCAGATTAGGCCTCATTCGAAACACATCAAAACTCACAAGAAAAAAATAGTTTCGTCCACCAAAGTGAATTTGGTGTCAAACTGGCAATTTACCCCCGGTACGGTTGACAAATTGGTATATTGATATGTTAGGGGCCATTAAAAAATTACGTAACATTTATTTTGGTCATTTTTACCCCCCTCGCCCCCTTGTCATGCCTTGTAACACACTATGTCATGTCCAGACCCCACTAGAAAATTATGTACCTAATACCAGCTATATAGTACCTCCCTCCCCAAGTATATAGTAGGTTTCCAATTTTTTTCAAATACAATAATATAAGTCAAGCCTAAGTATACTACAATTTATCATCTTTAGGTTTTTCTGTAAAAAAAATCTGTAAATGTTATGTAATAACACACATACTATAGCTGCACTCCCCAAGCTGTCACATTCATAACACGCCCGTCAGGGTGGCAAGGTTGGTAGAGACGTGAGTTCCCAATGTGCAGCGTCCCTGTGCATTCGGTCAGCGGTTCGAGTCCGCCTAGTTCATGCTGACGTGGCGGCGCTTTGTATAGTCAATAACCTTGTAGTTGGTACTTGCAAAGTGTCTAGATAGGATGAAAATCTCTTATCTTACATTCATAACACACTTCACCATATCCCCCTCCCCTCCCCCTCCTTAGGCGTTGCGTAATTTTTGAACGGCCCCTTATATGGCTGACCTTAATTTCCTGTGAATCTATGGCTTAACAAACAGGCAAATATAGTATCTAAAAAGGTCGGAATCTACCAATGCTCCTGCAAATAAGGGTGTCCTATCCTGCTGAATTGCACTGATCATCTGACTAGTCACTAGGTTAAAGTGGTGTCCTTCACATTTAAGTGTTTCAGCAGGGGTTCAGTTCCCGGCTATACACATATTCATCGCCTCTCATGGCTGGCTCCAGGCAGTTTCCCGTAGTACCAAAACACGTATTAATCACATTAGGAATATTAAAAAAAGAGAAAAGAAGACAATACACACACACACACACACACACACACACACACACACACACACACACACACACACATACACACACACACACACACACACACACACACACACACACTTTAATGTAGTACTGAACTCGTAAACAAGAAAAAAACAAAACAATAAGGCTTTTGTTGGGAGATCTCGCCAACCAGGAAACTCCATCGGCTGCGGACTTTTTAAAAAGAAAAAAATCCCATCTTTCATCATGTATTCATGTTGCTATATTTATCACGGTCAGTCCCCTCTTATCTCGGCATATCAGGTGATGCAGGCTCTCTAAGAAACATATTGACCTATATTCAGTGATATGGATTATTTTTAGACTCAACTATTAAAATGCATTTATAAATGATAAATAAATATAGTATACATGAATAAATAGATGAATAAGTAAATAAAAATAAAATAAGAATAAATAAATATATATATATATATATACAGTATATATATATATATATATATATATATATATATATATATATATATATATATATATATATATATATATATATATATATATATATATATATATAATATATATATATATATATATATATATATATATATATATATATATATTATATATATATATTATATATATATATATATATATATATATACTATATATATATATAAATATCTCTCTCTCTCTCTCTCTCTCTCTCTCTCTCTCTCTCTCTCTCTCTCTCTCTCTCTCTCTTCTCTCTCTCTCTCTCTCTCTCTCTCTCTCTCTCTCTCTTCTTATATATATATATATATATATATATATATATATATATAAGCTGTGTAATGAAACTGTGAGTGTACATTTATTTTCTACTAATTTATTTGTCATCCATTGTCGATACTAGGCTGAATTTCACTTGTAAAATTTGAATAATCACAGTGCAACAATTTGAATTTTTTAAATTTTTCTGACACGCTATGTTATCAAGTAGGTACCGTATGGTTTCTCAGTCAGCATAGGATGTTCCCAGAGGCCCGGGTTTAGGTGTACAGGAGGGAACCAGCCAAGAAAGAAGCTGCCAAAAATAGCCGCGTTGTTGTCAGGATTTGAGCGTAGTATACCACGACTGCACTCATGAACTTCAGCTTCCGTTTGTTCAAGGGAATGAACATATCTTGGAGCACTGCGGGGTAAATGAGGTTAATCAACATAATTATTTTCCCACAGTGTTGCTGCTTTGTATTTGTTCATATGTTATCAGTATTCATAACAAGACAAGAGGAAGGCGCCATGATCAGTTTTCTTGTAGTGTATGTGTGTGAAGATAATTGGTCACGTAACCGAAGACGCCGACGTCCTTCCCTCCGTCCCAAGGCATGGTGAACAGCTGAAGGTCATGGCGTGGGGCTGAGGTGTAGCACGTGACCTCTACACTACTAGGACACGTGCACCTTTTCTCTGTTTATTATCCGTAACGTGTGAAGCATAAAGTGACGATAGCTCTTTCGCTTTAAAGAAAATGTAAAATTATCCGATACAGCTTGCCGTAATCATATAAAGTTATTTCGAGCGCATTTGTGGCTCTCATCAAAGAACATGTTTACTCATATATCCATTACGGAATCAAATGACCATCATGACCTTGCGATGAAAGTCCCAGATTCAGACATGTGTTATTATTTGATATTTTCGAGATAGCCACGGTGGAGGGCGCTGCGCTGAAACATGTTCACGAGCCACAAATAGAACGAGGGGAGAGTGTTACTGAGATGACGACGAGACCACGAGCAGGTTCCCATCGCGGGGGTTGAAATATTATTATTTTGAGAGAGAGAGAGAGAGAGAGAGAGAGAGAGAGAGAGAGAGAGAGAGAGAGAGAGAGAGAGAGAGAGAGAGAGAGAGAGAGAGAGAGTAATAAGATAAGATACTTTGATCCTATCTAGACACTTTGCAAGTACCAACTACAAGGTTATTGACTATACAAAGTGCCACCACGCCAGGACGAACCTGGTGGGCTCGAACCGCTGACCGAATGCGCAGGGACGCTGCACAGAGAGAGAGTAGATTACCTAGTTATTGTAAGAATAATGCAAAACAAACTATCAAAAACAATTTATTTTCGTTGGAATATTTATTGTTGGGAGGTAATCTGTCATGTCCGTGTAACAAGTTACATAATTCGTCACATGCTTAATCTAGAGAAAACTTCATTTTCTGCATATAAGTGCTAGTGTCAAAGTTTATCGAGACAATTTTGTGTATTTGAAAGCCTAAATGTATCATATTTTTTCATCACGGGATATTTATGAAACTTCCTTTTTTTTTTTTTTATAGCCACCCACGATAGATCCAATATTATGAAGGGCGCCAGTAGTCTATATTGTAAGGATCAATGGAATAGAATAATTATGTTTATGAACTGCTGTGCCATATTCAATTTCTTAATAATTAGACACTATCATACCGATTCTGACCATCCATTAACCAATTGATTGTTTATTATTAATTATTTAATATCAAATTATTTCGCTGATTCTTTTAATTAAAAATAGAAAGGTTTCTTAAAGGAAAACATCGAGTGACCTAGCTCTTCATCCTCCACAACGTTCTAGTTTCCAGTCTTTTCCCATTTTCGTACTGGCTAGTCTCCAATTATTGATTTTCGAATATCAAGCGAAGTAGCTGCTTTACATGCTTTTGAGGTATTTGCACCTAATGTGTATGAACATTTGCACTGTTAATGTAATCTATTGTGATTTGAAATAGGTGTGTGTGTGTGTGTGTGTGTGTGTGTGTGTGTGTGTGTCCTCGCTACAAGAAACTGAAGAAGATCTGTGCCACCCTGTGATAGGCGAAGAAAAAAAAATATACGAATGAAAATATCTAAGCAAATAAACATGCACCGTCCAGTAAGATCAAGATTTTACTAAAGTATGGCAACATTTAATATTACATGGAATAGCCCTCTGTTATTATGGCACACGGCTGGTAAACAGGGTAGAGTGCAAGGATACTATTGAGGTTGAATTTAGCAGCTATCATAAGCGAGACTTGGGGTAGTAGTATATCCTTAGTAGAGTGAGTGTTAGGGTTAAGTTGTGCATGGGTGGGGAGATGCAAGGTTAAGGTGGGATTGAATTAAGTAAAAGGTTGGCTGGGTGGGATAGATCGAAGGCTAGGCAATGCACGGGGAGGAGACGGGTGTGGCGCAGGATGATGTTAGATAATTCAAGATTTACTATGCTTTGTACGAACCCGCTTCCTGCCTACGTTTTCCCAAACAAACACACATTTACTTTGACAATTAAACCACCTTCAGCCGGCCTTTTCTTAGTCTCTTTTCCTGATTTTTACATATTCAGCCTCTGTCTTCAGCTTTTCCTTTCTTAAACAGTTATTTACCTACGTATCTTGAATGGATCATAGCCTGTTTTTGCTCAACCTTACTGTAAAGCGGAGGGTATAAGATAATGCGGGATGATGCACGAAGGGGTATTGATTGGTCAGTGGTGAAACGGGGTGACGGTAGGATGGTATAGGGTGACGGTAGGGTTGTGTAGGGTGACGGTAGGGTGGTGTAGGGTGACGATAGGGTGGTATAGGGTGACGGTAGGGTTGTGTAGGGTGACGGTAGGGTTGTGTAGGGTGACGGTAAGGTTGTGTAGGGTGACGGTAGGGTGGTGTAGGGTGACGGTAGGGTTGTGTAGGGTGACGGTAGGGTTGTGTAGGGTGACGGTAGGGTTGGTGTGTAGGGTGACGGTAGGGTGGTGAAGGGTGACGGTAGGTGTGAAGGGTGACGGTAGGATGGTAGGTGACGAGGGTTGTGTAGGGTGACGTAGGGTGGTGTAGGGTGACGGTAGGGTGTGTAGGGTGACGGTAGGGTGTGTGTAGGGTGACGGTAGGGTGGTGTAGGGTGACGGTAGGGTGGTGAGGGTGACGGTAGGGTGGTGTAGGGTACGGTAGGGTGTAAGGGTGACGGTAGGGTTGTGTAGGGTGACGGTAGGGTTTGGGTGTAGGGTGAAGGGGACGGTAGGGTGGTGAAGGGTGACGGTAGGGTGGTGATGGGTGACGGTAGGGTGGTGTAGGGTGACGGTTAGGGTGGTGAAGGGTGACGGTAGGGTGGTGAAGGGTGACGGTAGGGTTGTGTAGGGTGAGGTAGGTGGTGAAGGGTGACGGTAGGGTGTGTGATAGGTGGTGTACGGGGTAGGTGGTGGTGAAGGGTGACGGTAGGGTGGTGTAGGGTGACGTAGGGTGGTGAAGGGTGACGGTAGGGTTGTGTGGGTGTAGGGTGACGGTAGGGTGGTGAAGGGTGACGGTAGGGTGGTGTAGGGTGACGGTAGGGTGGTGTAGGGTGACGGTAGGGTGGTGAAGGGTGACGGTAGGGTGGTGAAGGGTGACGGTAGGGTGGTGAAGGGTGACGGTAGGGTGGTGTAGGGTGACGGTAGGGTGGTGAAGGGTGACGGTAGGGTGGTGCAGGGTGAGGGTAGGGGGTAGGTGACGGTAGGTGGTGAAGGGTGACGGTAGGGTTGTGTAAGGGTGACTGTAGGGTGGTGAAGGGTGACGGTGGGTGGTGTAGGGTGACGGTAGGGTGTGTAAGGGTGACTGTAGGGTGGTGAAGGGTGACGGTGGTGTGTAGGGTGACGTAGGGTAGGTGAGAGGTTGAAAGGGTAGGATGAGTAGTGTGAGGGAGGGTGTAGTTTGAGATTGAATATTGGGTGAGGATAAGGTGATGTGAGTGAGGGATGGGTGATGCAAGTTGAGGGTTGGTTGATGCAGGTTGAGGGGTGGTTGATGCAAGTTGAGGGTAGGTTGATGCAGGTTGAGGGTAGGGTGATGCAGGTTGAGGGTAGGGTGATGCAGGTTGAGGGTAGGGTGATGCAGGTTGAGGGTAGGGTGATGCAGGTTGAGGGTAGGGTGATGCAGGTTGAGGGTAGGGTGATGCAGGTTGAGGGTAGGGTGATGCAGGTTGAGGGTAGGGTGATGCAGGTTGAGGGTAGGGTGATGCAGGTTGAGGGTAGGTTGATGCAGGTTGAGGGTTGGTTGATGCAGGTTGAGGGTACGTTGATGCAGGTTGAGGGTAGGGTGATACAGGTTGAGGGTAGGATGATGCAGGTTGAGGGATGGTTGATGCAGGTTGAGGGTTGGTTGACGCAGGTTGAGGGTTGGTTGATGCAGGTTGAGGGTAGGGTTGATGCAGGATAGTGAGAGGGCGAAGTAAGGGGATGGGCCAGGTATAGAAGAAGGGTTATAGAGACCAAGAATAGAATGATCGAGTGTTGTGAGGGCCTGAGGGGTAGAAAAGATATAAAAATAGGGTGATAGGGGCTGATTAGAGTGTTCTAGTGTTGTGAGGGGTGGGAGAGGAAGCAAGGTGATGCAGGGTGAACGTAAGGTCGAGCAGATGACACAGTTTCAGCGGTGAGGGCGAGGGGTTGTGGAAGGAGACAGTGAGGGGTCGCGGAGTGTGGGCTGCACGGATCAATACCTGGCGGTGGGCGCCCCCTTGAAGGGCAAGGTCACGCCAGGGCGGTGGCACCAGGCACCCCCTGCTTGTTTCTCTCACTTCCTCTCATATTCATTGTGCCTTCCTAGGTTTGTAGTTTTGCATAGTGTATGTGAAATCATTATAAGAATCGTTGATACGGTTCTGCGACAGCATTGTAAAGAAAATTTAAAGATGGCGGCTCTATAGGCGCATGCGTGGTGATGAAGCCGAGGGGAGGAAGGGCATTTGAAGGAGAATTGTGGCGATATAGCGTCGAGGCCAGGCATCCCCGGCTCACAGCGTCGCCAGACCCCGTCCACGGCACACCAGGTATTGCTTCTCCGCTCCCCTGCCACCAGCCCCGTAATGGCTGTCGCAGGCCCCTAGTGTTCTCTAAACAGTGTTGTGAGAGTGCTATCGTAGTATTTCCTGTCTTTGTTCATAGTCTGATTACCGGTGTTGAGCTCTGCACCTGCTGGGAAAATCATTGGGCCGCCGGGAGCCGCCCATATCATACACCTCCATTCCGGTAGCAGACCGTATAGGGATGATTTTATGCGTTTGTTTCATAGTTCATGTGATGTGTGTGTGTGTGTGTGTACTGTAGCTATTTCATACGGTTTTATTTTACACCATGTTATATAATATTTTCACGCCATCCATTGATCTACTCATTACAAAATGGGATGGGGGAACACCAACCAGGAATGAGGGCACATCCCCATACCAATGGCTGGCACCGGCACTGGGCCGGCAGGTCCTTCACGGAGTGGCACTGATAATATGTGAAATTAGAGGAAATGGCATCGTACTCCCGAGGCACAGCTGCACGATTGCATCACACAGTTGCCAGTTTTTCTTGCCCCATTGTTATCCGCGAGGTGCTGTGTTATTGACCCTTCGCAGTATCGCTTACGTGCTTTGCTCGCGCTCTTAAACTTAAAAAGAGATAAATAAATAAGGCAATGAACTGATAAGCACACACACACACACACTGACACACACGCACACACACTCACACAGCCAGTGTGGTCAGGTTGGAAGCATCACCGCTTGCTGTTCAGTAAGTCGGTGGTTCAAGCCCTGCTTTGGAGTGAATTCCGCGGACAGCACAGGCTGTTACTGTCCCTCTTGAGCAAGGGGATGAGGTGTGTGTGGTATGTGAGGTCCCAGTATTACCCTAAGATCGGTCACTATATGCTCCAAGCTCTTTCCAGGTGGGTAATAGCTGGTGATCACGAGTCCAGCTTGCGTGTAAGACCGTAGGTGAAGGACACACACACACACACACTGCATGGGTTTGAATACAGACATCTATCTATACGCAGATCAGTGACACCGGAAATTATCAGTTCGAAAATATCTTGAAGCTTGATATTAGTTTAATATATTCTTAAACTATAAGCATATATCTATATAGTATAGATCATATATAATGATTATAAACTTATAACTATGACATAGTTATTAGTTTAGACGTAGCCTATATGTACAAAACGTTTCTTTACAGCGATATATTCTCAAGTCAGAAATCCAATAGTTATCCCAAGGTAGGATTGCTGAAACATTATACGGGCTAGTACGGCTCTCGAGTATTATAACGTATGATCTGAATATTTTGAGAATGACTTAGAACTTCAAATTGATTGTCAAATTGATTGTATGCTCTACATACGTACGCCAACATTCCACGCGGCGGTGCGGTACGAAAGCATTGGAGTGAGAGTGCGCGTGTGTATTGCTATCCACGCAGCATTACTTAAATATCGGCATGCATTCCTGTGCGTCTGTGTTGTGGTGACGGGGGAGCCTTGCGATGGGCAACTGTATTGATAAGGGAGAAATACTTACGAGCGACGAGTGTACCAGGTAGGGTGATAGACAGGATGCAAAAGTTAAATGCGTCCCGATGGTGAGGCTTGCCAATATTCCCTGTGAGGGCACACACGGACGGCCAAGGTGATCTTTGGAGTGCAAGGTCATCCATCCATTGCTAAGAAGCCAGCAATGGAAGCAACAAAAGACAGCATTTCGTAACGATGGAATAGGGAAACTGTGATTTATACTTATCATAATAGTCTTATATCCATGCATGAATATCGAGATTGTTCTTTAGTGGTATCGAAATGGCTTCGCTTGTATTGTCCCCCGTTCGAACCCTACTCGCTCAGTTTCATCCTGGTGTGGTTGGAATTTTATCGTCAATAACCTCGTTGATGGAACTGTGGCTGCATATGAGTCAATTTGAAACTGTTCCCTTTTACTCTTTTATTTCTGTCCTCCCTGAAAGACAGACACGTATCTAAATCACACACCAGTATCTGCCTATTTAAGGGGAGGGGTAAGTTTTCAGAAGCCGAATTTCCACAAAATATACGAAAATTAGGTTTTGGCATTTTCAGACAGCTGAAACACCACCCAACTTTCGCGCGTATTTTAAATGCCCTGCGCGTTTAAAGGGCTAAGACGTCAGGGAGTGTTGCCATATCATCTAATACAAATTTAGTTTTCCATTATTATTTTAATGGCAAAGGAAATGGTGTATGAAGGTAATTGAAGTATTGATTTCTTGTTGGTGTTCCTTGGCAAATATGTAGACACAATACTTTAATACACATGAATAAAAAACTACAGTTTTTCAGTAGACAAGATTTTCTTCATGTATATTTCAGTCATTTTCGTGATAGGTGACTCATATGGACCTTGACGATAGTTAACTTCAGAAAACTAGTTTTACTAAATAGTATTTGTAATTTATTATCATTATTTCTGTCAGAATTGTGCCCTATATCGTTTAACTAAGTGTAGTACGGGATTGTGTACATGATACAATAGCAACAGTCACATATATTTGATTACAATATGAACATTTTGTGAGCAACATGCTGCAGATAGTGTGCCATGTTTTTTTCTATTTTCTTAAGAGTTGATTGTAATTAGAAGAACAAGTAATCCTTTTTCAAACATAGATGTTTATCAGCCTCAGTGTTGAAACTGCTATCAATTTGATTTTCATGAATATTTTGCAATTTCAAGATATGTAATAGTACTTTTTGTTATTCCCACAGATCCACCATGACTACTTACTTCACCTACCCTGATGAGGCCCTGCAGCAGGAGCTGCGCAGGATTGCCAATGCCATCACTGCCAAGGGCAAGGGCATTTTGGCTGCTGATGAATCAGTGTCAACAATGGGCAAGCGCCTTGCAGACATTGGAGTAGAAAATACTGACGAACTCCGCCGCAAGTACCGCCAGCTTCTCTTCACTACTGATAAGGTAACTGTTTGCCATTAAGTTGTTTTACACTCCATCGAGATTTTACCCTTCAGCATGTCTGAATCCTGTTTTAAGCCAGACCCGAGACAATATGTTCTTGTGAACACAACACTTTGTTTGTAACATGTGAATCCATATAGGAATAAGGCCACAGTGATAGATCTCAAATTTCAGGAAACGTTCTGTGGGTATATGCTCCTAGGATTAACAGTCATTATGATTTTCTTCAACAGTCTGTTTCTGAATACATCTCTGGAGTGATCCTCTTCCACGAGACTGTGTATCAGAAGAGTGATGATGGCACCTCATTTATCGACCTCATTAAGCAGAAGGGCATCATTCCCGGTATCAAGGTAAGAAAATTGATCTTTCTTTGGATCTGCCAACTCTTGACAGATATTTACCCACAAATACAGTAGCTGCTATTAATCAGGCGTAGGGGTGTGGCGACTCCACCGCCCACTACAGTGTGGTCTGTAGGGTATTCTCTGTGGTGCAGTTATGGGCTATGGTTAACTATAGAGCCACCCCTGAGACACTGGGCATGTAATTCCTAGAAGGGCAGTCTGTATTCCTTACAGGTTGCTCATTTTGTAAATTTATGAATTAAGTTGATATGAATTGGACAGTAAGCAAATTTTGAGATTAGGTATCTGATGACTGAGCAGTTGTTTGTGTGTGCGCCAGGTGGACAAAGGTGTGGTGCCGTTGATGGGGTCTGAGGGCGAGAGCTCCACCCAGGGCCTGGACGACCTGTCCCAGCGCTGTGCCCAGTACAAGAAGGATGGTTGTGACTTCGCCAAGTGGCGCTGTGTCCTGAAGATTGGCAAGAACACCCCCAGCTACCAGTCCATGTTGGAGAATGCCAATGTGCTGGCCCGCTATGCCTCCATCTGCCAGATGAACGGCCTGGTCCCCATTGTGGAGCCTGAGGTGGGTGGCAGATCATGCAATTTAGATAAGAATGAAGTATAACATTTTTGCAGACTGTATAGTTTGTGTAAGCTTTTCCCATAATTTCCATGTGATGTGTAAATTCCATGTATGAGTACAGTACCTGGA
The DNA here is from genome assembly GCA_016584305.1 of Chionoecetes opilio. Classification (NCBI taxonomy): domain Eukaryota; kingdom Metazoa; phylum Arthropoda; class Malacostraca; order Decapoda; family Majidae; genus Chionoecetes; species Chionoecetes opilio. The sequence goes on along the minus strand of JACEEZ010004843.1, from coordinate 51,746 downwards.
AGGAACCACTAACGCAATGATATAGTGACTCCACAGCATCAGCATATGGTTTTGGAACAAAAAATTATAGTTTTCAGCACAATTGACAATTATATTTAGCATCAATACATAAGAATTTTGATATTTAGTCAGTCGAGTTGCCGTTCTTTAGAGTGGCCATGAGGCCAGGAAGATTAGAAGGTTGTAGTAAGAGAGAAGTGTTTGAGATGATGTGGAGTAGGATACTATGGAAGTAAATTGCGGTGTTGCAAAAAGATGAGGAAGTGTACACAGAAGCAGTGTAGGACATGCAGAGAGAGATAGTAGAAGAGGTGATAAAGAGAGATATTTAGGAGAGTAAAATAGAGAGAATGAAGAGAGAGAGAGAGAGAGAGAGAGAGAGAGGAGAGAGAGAGGAGAGAGAGAGAGAGGAGAGAGAGAGAGGAGAGAGAGAGAGAGAGAGAGAGAGAGAGAGAGAGAGAGAGAGAGAGAGAGAGGTCAGTCTTTAAATATGAAGGCAAAAAATGACTACTGTGTCAAGTAGTATGAAAGACAAGGTAGGTTAGATATTTTGATTATTTTTAAGTTATCTTTTTAAGATACCATGTGTCCATACAAAGACTACATGTATAGAGTAGTCTTTGGTCCATGAATTGCAGGTAGGGCAGTTTTAGCTTTCATTGCATTCTATTTGACTTTAAATGAGTTTTTCAAGCATACAAAAATGCATGCAATAAACACATTCACAAACATATCTCTTAGTGCCCGCTTACTCTCGGGTGTCTAATGCCACTCCAGCCATTGTCAATAATTTAAGTAGATTATAATGAAGAATCTTATGGGATAGAGGAATGCAATGTAATATAGTATAAATGTTGCTTATAATAGATAGCAAATTTCAAAGATGTATTGTTATTATGCGTACATTTACAATATACATTTACTTCCTTTGTAGATAAGAACTTAATTTTTCTTCATTGGTGCATCCCATTTGTCTGAGTTTTGTGGATAATTTCAAGCTCACAGCCTTTGCATAATAGTGGATCTGAAAACATCTTTGTAGGAGGCTAAAAACTTATTGTGGAAAGTTTGATACAGCCTCTGTTGAACTGGATGTTCCTATTTTTCATGCACTCTATTACTCAGATGTTTTGGTTTGCTAAACATTTGAATGAAATGTATTTGTATCTAACATATATGTGTATTCTCGTCAGTTTACAAGGTTCTGTATCTTAATCCTGAACTCTTTGATTACTAGGTTCTTCCTGATGGTGAACACGACTTAGACCGAGCACAGAAGGTCACAGAAACAGTGCTGGCCTTTGTGTACAAGGCACTCAATGACCACCACGTCTTCCTGGAGGGCACCCTGCTCAAGCCCAACATGGTGACTGCCGGCCAGTCCTGCTCTAAGAAGTTCACTCCCGATGAGGTGGCCAAGGTAAGGTTATCAACCTGATCAGTATGCCTAAACACAACATAAGGCACACCCACCATAGGCGCAAATGTTCAATATTTTGTCTTTGAGTAAAATATAGGGATGCGTTATCATGAAAGCAATGTTTGAGAGGCAGGCATATGTTCCCAGAAACTCTCCCGGCATATTACTACCCTTACCCTTTTCTTTTATCTTTTCATATCTCCTCCTTTCCTCTCGCTCAGCTTCCTCCTTTCTTTTGCAAGTGCTATGGGTATGTTTTCTAGACATCCATACTCCTTTATTCCTTGTGATACATCTGCTGACCTGTACTTCTCCCCTCTATCTGTTACTACAGAGTCCATCAATGTTTTCTTTTTATACACCATTTTCTCCCATTAATGTGTACTTGTGAATACCCATGATTTCGAGGAAGCATATTTCTGAGCATCAATACACAAATTATTAAAATACACAAAGAAAAGTTAGCATATTCATCTGTAAACCAGTGTTATGATTAAGCACTCAATTTTTCCACAGGCTACAGTGGTGGCCCTGTCACGCACCATGCCAGCAGCAGTGCCTGGCGTTACCTTCCTGTCTGGTGGCCAGTCTGAGGAAGAAGCGTCCATGCACTTGGATGCCATCAATAAGTGTGTGGCGGCCAAGAAGCCCTGGGCTCTCACCTTCAGCTATGGTCGTGCTCTCCAAGCCTCTGTACTGCGGGCATGGGGCGGCAAGGATGAGAACGTGAAGGCAGGCCAAGAGGAACTCATGAAGCGAGCCAAGGTATTTTTTGCCCTAAACAGCAGTTATATTTGACATTATTCACTGTCCTCTACAGCATCACATGCAGGGCCAGGTAGAGACACCATGGGGCCCTGGTCCTTATGTGATTCTGGGCCCCTAAAATTTTTAGAATTTTTGCCACTTTAGAGTCAATTTCTTTTGAATCTTGTATTCCTCATCATGTCCGGGCCCTGGTGCTGAGATACCAGTTCCCCCCTCCCTCTCCCGGGCCCTGATCACATGATATGCTATACTATATGATACATTTTGTAAAATGTAGCTGATGGTTAGATAATTCATAATGTAGAATAGCCCCCAAAACTAAAAAAACAAAAGTAGAAACTTGCCTCCAGTCATAACCACTGTGATGCTGGCTACTTTGTGAACTATGTACTCTGCAAATCACCAAACTATATCCTAAATTTTCATTTAATTTTTAGTTTGTAAGATATGAATACTGTAACGCTGGGAATTCTGCTTTCTTCTCTCTTCTAATCGTCGTTGTGTTGGTCTTCTGAGGGGATGCCGAAGGGGGCAGCCTGGTCAAGGGGGGAGTAGTTGCTTTTGTTCACCCCATCAAACGAGCTGCGCTTGGGCCGTATTGCGAGCAATGTAATGCTCCATGGGGGAAGTGTCGCTGATCAGAGTGTTACACTGCACTTGGCCCACAGTTACCTTCTGAAATCCCATCAGTATATCCTTCTACAGACAACCTGACTCAGGGTGGTAATCATAATTTGGGAAATAAATAATTCCCTTTTTTCTATTAGCTGGGGTGGGGTTTGAACCCACCCTCATCAGCATTAGCGCTGCAACACCAGCAAGGCACCGATCAGGCTGAAGGGATGATCCATTTTAGCCAAGTGGCTCTGATGATTTTATACCATTACATTAATTTGTGAATGGAGCATGTGAAAGTGGGACATACACAACATTGCTCTACTGCGTGAAGATGGGGCACTATTTTGTGACAATGCCCTTTCTTCATAACAACAGGAGTGAGAATGAAAGTGATAAAGATCGCAACACTGCCCTGCATGACTTTGTGAGGTTAGAGAAGTCATCCTAATCCCTGGAGATAATGGTACAAAGTGACTATGTCTGCCAGGCTTCGTTGTATGCAAATTTTCTATTTTTTTTTGGAAAATTGCATTTTCCACTCAACAATGTTTTGTTTTCATCAGTCAGGTTAACAGTGGGATGAGGCAATGCTAACACATTGGCTGGCAATTGCAAGTTTGCAAGTAAATATAGCTGATGATATACTCAACAGACTACACCGTCTGATACTACATATATCTCCACGATGCTGTTATCAACCTTATCTGATGTCCAGTCATTCCTTGGAGATACCTTCCTCAAAGGGGCAACCACAACAGAGGAACTTCTATCTATCTCTTTCATCTCACTTCACTCTTGCATATTTCATCCCTGTCTCCCATCCTTCATCTCAACAGTATTAGAAAACTTTCCTCTCATTTTATAAAGCGTTCGCCCTTCTCACTCATAGTATCCAGTGCCACTCCACCCCTTTGTATTCTCCCTTTCATCTAATTACTTTGCATTCTTTCCAAGTGACCAAGGGTGCTGCATTTGACCACCTCCATCACATTACAGCATATTCCTTCACCTGCAGCAGACATACCAGACCTTCCTTACACACTTTCACTGCCTTCACCATCCATCCTATTTACCCAAGAAGCACCTCACAAGCATATTAACTCCTTTGCATGAATCATTCCATATCCATGCCTCACTTGCATATGTTAGTTTTGGCATTATTATGCTATTACATTGTTCCATATTCACTGTCCTGCCTTTCATTGATACATATGCCCTTTTCTCTCTTGTGAGGCTTTTCTCTGGTACTTTCCCTTCCCTACTTCCATGTTTGCGTAAGACTGATTCAAGGTGTCCTAATTCATTTACTTCTGTCATGCAGTCTGGTTTCATGCAGCATCCAGCCTTCTCCTTGAAAACTACCTCCTGCTTTTGTTTTTAGTTTTGATTTTAACTTCTGCTTCCTACAAGTTATATGAAACTGCTCTACCAGTATTTGCAAAGCCTCTTCATTTACTGCTATTAACAACCTTACCTTCACCTCTCACAACTCAATCCATCAACAAATTCAAAAGTCACAGTGACATTTCACATCCTTTTGAGCTCCTCCATATATTCTAAAGCTTTCACCCTCGTTTGCCATTTACCTCAATACTACATGCGTTTCTTAACATTTTGGCTGCAATGCCATATGTGCCCAATTCCTGTCCACATCACTCTAAGTTCTTGAATTGATCTATCAACTTTATACTCGACTCATAATCTTTGTACATATAAACTTTCACATTATTTAAGCTTATGTCTTATAGTTTTGAACATAGCTGGTGTTGGGAGATGGTTCGAAAGGGCTTCATTCTTTTCTAACTCCCACTAGCTGTACAAGCATGTCATTCTGCTTAGTGAGGTGGAATAGAAATTGTATTAATTAACTTATAGAAAAGTTACAGAGAGTTGGAATGTTGAAAACTATGATATATTGCACTAGAATTCCATACACCTTCATTTTTCACTTGAAATTGGTCAAGACAAAGTACAAAACAATTTTTTTAAATGGGGGTAAAAAAAGAGAAAATAAATCCTACTTGGTCATGAACGTTTTTGCAGAGGTCTTGTAAAATGGAGTAACTTGATTTGTGTGAATTTAGGAACTTGGTCATGAACGTTTTTGCAGGGGTCTTGTAAAATGGAGTAACTTGATTTGTGTGAATTTAGGAACTTGGTCATGAACGTTTTTGCAGGGGTCTTGTAAAATGGAGTAACTTGATTTGTGTGAATTTGGAACTTTCTGAACTTATTGCAGTCTTGAAATAGTAACTTATTTTGTGAATTTAAGGAACTTGGTCATCGTTTTTGCTAGGGCTGTAAATGAGTTACTTGATTGGTGAATTAGAATTGTATGAACTTTACTTGTAAAATAGTAAGATGGTAAGTTAGGAATGGTTGAAACTTTTGCAGGGGTATTGCATAAATTCCATAACCTTGATTTGTGTGAATTTGGAACTTGGTCATGAACACATTTTTTTAAGGGGTCTTGTAAAAAGGAGAAATATAATTAAACTTGGTCATGAACGTTTTTGCAGGGTCTTGTAAAATGGAGTAACTTGATTTGTGTGAATTTAGGAACTTCTTCCCCTAACACAGATATGGGAATATATTGGTATACTGTCAGTCGACATATCATGTGTCTATATTGGTTTCCAGAGTATTTTTTTATTTAATTATGTAACTTATGTTGCCATTAGAACAAGCGTGAACGAAATGATTGATAACAACAGCAATACTATTACTACTCCCACTAGGTATGATGATAATGATATCAAGGTGTGTATTTTTCATCTTGTGCCTGGTTACCATGAGAAAGATAATAGTAGGAAGGATTACAGTCTCATACTATAATTTCTTTGCAGGCCAACAGCAGCGCCTCCCAGGGCACCTACGAGTGGGGCTCCTGCAAGGGCCATGCTGGTGACGCCGGCCTCTTCATCAAGGACCATGCTTACTAAGGTCTTACTTCCACACTGGTTCTGTACTGGCATATTCAAAAGTATATTTTCACATGTAAAATTGTATTGAATTGTCTGGTCATCTAGAACTGTTGTTGCAGTTTTCTACCATATTCCAATTTGTCCAAATCTATCAAAATTATTCGTGAAATATCAGAAGAAAATCTAAGCCCATCATAAAGGACAGGATACACAGGTCAAACAATGAGATCTGAGGGTGTGAAGCTTGGCGTGGAGGAAGCATAATATTAGTTTTCTCCATTCTATGATTATCTCATCACTTAGCTGCATTCAGCATGTATGATAGCTACTATTATAATTAAAAAGGCTCAGAGATCTTAAAAAAAAGACTTACAAATCCTAGAACTGTACTTTCAAAGGCAATTAAAGAGTGAATCAGAGGCAAATCTCTGAACCTTGTAGAGCTAGTCGGTCAGTCTCTTGCAACTGTTATCATATAGAAAACATAAGTATGTATTGTTCACCATAAAATCCATAGAGCTGTAATGTCATTTGCTGAGGGCAGTGTCAGAGGCAGGCAAAAAGACAAAATACTTGCTGTTTCTTGTTAATGAAGCAGCACCTAAATGAGATGAGAATGATGTATATTTGTATATTAATCTGGACTATAATATTATGTACTATTGGAAATGTTACGAGCTCCATCCTAAACTAGAAAATCTGCAGTATTTATTATCAAAATTGTTTACCAAGTAATCAAAAACATTATGAAAATATGTAGTACATGATTTCTCTTCATGAGATTGTGAAAGGTTCTTGGCTTTGACGACTATAAAACACAAACATACAAACACACATTTGACTCGCTTGTTAATATGCTTTATCTTATTCAGGTCAGGCCTTAAATGGCACCAATGGCCCAAAAATTTGGTATATTTTCAGATGGCACTAATGCGCACACACACACACACACAGACACACACACACACAGACACCCTGCAATCATCTAAATCATACTTGAGACATGTTGATAGTATATGATTTCATATCACATGTCCATGCACATAGTTTCTTCTTTGTTTGACACTTGATGGAAGCATACTTAGGCTACTTGAACTCATTCAGTAATAAATACTGATATTTTCTTATGCCTGTTTACATTGTTTGTTTTGGGGGATGAGTGAGATGTGTATACTGATGGATGAGGCTTGTGAATGTAACAGTTATATAAAGTGGTAAATGGCTTTGCCATGTGTTACTGATCCTTTTTGAAGTTTTGACATTTCTATTTGATCCGAGTCAAATACTATAGTGACGTTATGATTGTTTTCTATGTGCATCTTTCATTCATATCTCAAATTCCATTTTCTCATGCAGGCCAACACTCGTGTGGGCCTCGGGTATCATTGTGGCTTGACTGGTATTAAATGTGTTGTGTGCTGGAAGTGCTTGGCAGGGATGCAAATATGAGCCATTTACCTCAAGATTGCCTGTTGATTTATTTCTCAAGTTCTTGAATGCATAATAGTGGTGGCAGCAGTGAAGATCGTTGAGGTATAAGAGGAAAGAATATATCCCATGTTATAAAACTACTTGTAGCTATGTATTACTATTTTTGTACCATGATGTACTACCCTGTATGGAAGCAATGGGATCAACTCAGGTCATCTTCAAAGGGAGAATGCTGCACCACTAAATACAAGATTGAGATGATTGATTCCTAAGAAGGGGAAGCATGACATATTTATGTTAAACTGATAAACTAGATACATATTGGTATCAAAAGGAGGAAATCTATCTAGTACAAACAGGTCATGTTATCTGAAATTTCATTATCGGGAGTATTCTTAGGACACATTATCATCTGTTTAAAAAAAATCAGTATGTAGTCTGATGGGGAACATAGAGAACTCAAATTCAAGGCGAGTTAAATATAAAGGAAATAGTAAAACGCATAAAAGTAGATACAGTAGTGGGTCTTCAACCCCTTCACACCCAGATCTTTCCTTTGCTATAAATGTGGGAAAAAATCGTATGTTAGTCGTGCTATAACATTTCAAAAAATAACAATATACCAAATTAGTTAGGCGACAACGAAACTAAACGGGTCATATCTAAAAATATTGCTTATATTAACTATAAACCTTCTAATGGTAGCCAAATTAAGATGGAAATTACGTTCTGGGCCGCAAGGGGTTAAACAGAGTCACATCAAAGACATTCAACAACAAGATACCTCACTCGCGGTCCCTCCAATGCAACTTCTGTTATCCGCCGCCGGTGGCGCCGCCGTGCGGCAGGTGTTGTACCAGCCTGCTGGCCCCATTCACTTGCTGCATATGTCCAAAGAATATTCACTTCAACTCTTCGCCATTTAAACCTTTGCGAATCAACATTTACCATGAAACATATCAATAGAAGCACAATTTTATTAGCTTTCCGTTGATATATTTCGTTTTCTGATAAATGAATTACAACCATGCATACATTACCGTTAACTAAATAAATAACATCATCAATCGGGTAATTTTCCCGATTGATGATGTTATTTATTCACTTATATATTTCGTTTTCTGATAAATGAATTAGCACCATGCATAAATTAGCGTTAACTAAATAAATAACATCATCAATCGGGTAATTTTCCCGATTGATGATTTTTATTTATTTCGTTATAATGAATTAGCCATGGTCATAAATTATACTAATTCATCATCAACGAAATATTACCCAATGGATTTTTTAAGATGCTAATAGATAAATTTGCGATTATCAATGAAATATAATGCGCTTCATTGATATATAGTGGTTGACTCGCAAAGTTTTAAATGGCGAAGAGTTTAATTGAATAATAAGTTCATGCATATTTCTTCAGTCTCGTAATGGCATTTCTTTAGCGTGTTTTACTGTTTTTTATTTGATAATATTATAGAACAAACATTTACGATGATAACATTATATCATATATACTGATAAACCATAGTCTATATGATTTTCATTGATAGTCATATGCAGCAAGTGAATGGGCTGGCAGACTGGTTAACTCCTGCCGCAAGGCGGAGGTCGAATTCACGCGCACCACAGGGCACCCCGGAGTGAGGTATCTTGGTGTTGAATGTCTTTGGTCACATGCTGCCTCTCCTATGCCCCTACCCAAGGTCTAGATATGATTATTATGTAGGTCTTGTTTCCAACCCTTCCTCCCTCCACCTCATCATATGTCTTTAACCCCTTCACGGCCAGATCTTTTCTTTGCTATAAAAAAATGCATGTTGTCGAGTCATAAAATTACAAAAGGTAACTAAATACACCAAATTAGACAAGGATCATAAACAGGTCATATGTATAAAGTATTGCTTATATTCACAAAAAAATCGTCTAATGGTAGCCAAATTACAATGAAAATTACGTTGTGGGACCCAAGGGGTTAATATGACCGGCTGAGAGTTGCTACGTAGTTAAAATTGTTGTAATTTTCTCATTGTGACTTGTAATTACTGGAACATAAGCTAGTAAGTATATGACACTTCTACGGTAGGGTGCGTTGCGATTTGCATCATCTGTATGTAGACTTATAAGTACATGTATATGACATGTCTTGGGGTATTCATGTCTGTATATATAGATGAGCTACCCTGGTAAATTCTTTTTTTTTTTAGATACGATATCACTTCATATACTTTTTTTTTATCCGAATAGGTGCCTTGCACTGACGTCACGACCTAGCGTCTTCAAGCCAAATGCCCCCGTCTTCAAGCCAAATGCCGCCCGTCGGAGCGAGCTGGAGGACCAACAAACTCCACGTGCCGCCCGTGTTTGCCAGCTTATGGTAATTTTCCCCTACCAAAGATATGTTTATCAGTATAAAAGATATACTGTTGTCTTCGGAAATGTTTGTTCTATAATATTATCAAATAAAAAACCGTAAAACACACTAAAGAATGGCCATTATGAGACCCGCAAGAAATATGCATGAACTTAATATTCACCAACTATATTATAGTATATATATACCATACTATATATACCAACTATATATAGTATAGACCACTGTATACAGTGGTCTATGGCCTGCTCAATTATGTAAACTCCGTGAAATGTCAGTGACCACTCCACATTACATAACTGTTTCATCTGCATGGTCATGCATTATCTAGCCGTCTTTAAAGCTTCCGCACTTGCCTCCGCACTAACTACCTGAAATATAACATCACATCTTTTGTTTAACCAGTTTTCATGGGCTAATTATTTTCCTGTTATGAATGGAAATGTAGTATTTTAGCCACCTCCTTCGTCATTAACCCCTTGAGACCCAGAACGTAATTTCCATTGTAATTTGGCTACCATTAGACGATTTTTAATGAATATAATCAATATTTCATAGATATGACCTGTTTCGTATCCTTGTCCAGTAGATAATCTGGTATATTCAGTTACTTTTCGTAATTTTATGGCTGACAACATGCAAGTTTTCATAGCAAAGGAAAGATCTGGGCGTGAAGGGTTAAAGTAAATTAATGTCGTCAGAAAATTATAAAACTTCGACTCCAATACTGTACTTAAGTCCAGTGCCTCTTGAACAAAGGTTAAGGTTATCTAGCAGTCACGTTGTTTTGATTTATATACGTATAACGAGGATGTTACTTGTTCTGTTCATTCGATACGTAGTTTTTTTTTCTTTCTCTCTCTCTCTCTCTCTCTCTCTCTCTCTCTCTCTCTCTCTCTCTCTCTCTCTCTCTCTCTCTCTCTCTCTCTCTCTCTCTCTCTCTCTCTCTCTCTCTCTCTCTCTCTCTCTCTCTCTCTCTCTCTCTCTCTCTCTCTCTCTCTCTCTCTCTCTCTCTCTCTCTCATGCTCGGTAAACCACAAAGGGAAATCATGGGACTCGGTGTGAAGATTAAGTTCGCGTCTTGGGAGGGACGAAGGAAGGAAAAGGAAGGAAGTGGGGAGAAACAGATACGACGATAAGCGGTAAGGTAAGGAAGAGAAGGAGGAGGAAGGTGGGGAGTCAATAGACTGGGCAGAATATGTGAAAATGTTCATATTAAAAGTGATGGAGGCATTTAATGTTTACGGCTGGCAAACAACATTTTTAGACGTATTTATATGTTCTAAATCGATCTAGGGGGTTTGCCCGGCTGTATTCTCAACGGTTAACCCTTAAACGTGACAAATTCAAAATGGCCGCCACCGAAACATGAAAAATTCATTTTTGTCATATCTAGGGTACTAAGCATGGTACAACCATAAAGGAAATAGCTTTTTGTATGTTTTCAGGTACAAGCAATCCATTGAGGCAATTATTTAACCCTCAATATGCCAAGAAATTAAGATGGCCACCATATGTGATGTAAATTACAAAATAAATTGACCATATATGCTCTCTGTCTTTGCAGGTGCTTGCGTAGCTGAACTGTAGCAATGGACGCCGATCAAGCTTCAATGAAACGGGGAGACCTGTTAAATTATGACAAATGTATAATATGCCAAGAAGACAATAAACAGCAAAAACTAGTTACACCTACATCTGACAGCCTAAAGACAATCCATAATGCAAGACAAGTTCGACTGAAGTTACGAAATGACAATTTCAGATCTGCAACTGATCGGCTCGCCGCTCACTGATGCGTTAGCTGCGTGTCCTTCACCATTGATAGTATGTCACATTGTCACAATGGATGCCGTGCCTCCTATACAAGTTCTCATAAACTCGAAAGACTGAGAGCTACAGATATAACAGTTGATCAAATTCAATCTAGTTCATCAGCACCCACAGCCGTTGCTCAATCACAAGAAATCCTTCTAAGAAGCAAGGTGGCACAAATCAACTGGAACTTGTGCATATTTTGCCAAAAAGAAACCAAGGAAAAAGTCCATCTCATACAAGAGACGCCCGTTAGCAAACGGATCCTAGAAGCATCTAAGTATGACCCGATTTTGAGGACACGACTAGCCTGCGTAAATGACCTGACAGCGGCTGATGGCAAACATCACAGTAGCTGTCATGTCAGTTTCAAACGTAGCACTAACAAAATAAGAAAATCAGCACTAACTGCCAGCGATGTAGTGTTGCTTTGGCTCTGTTATGAGCTTGAACAATTAGCATCACATGCTGATATTCTAGAACTCACTGATGTGTGGGAAAGATACTGCACACTAGCCAAGGAAGCGGACATCGCAATTCCGTCATCATTTATGAGTCGACGGAGCACATTCAAAGATAAGTTAGCTGAACGTACACATGGTGTGTATGAACTTATAGTTCTCCATGATCAAACACGCACAGAACCCAGAACACTACTCGTCCCAACAAAGTTCCGCCACATCCCATTATCTGCCATGGTGAAGGATGATGGCGTAGAGCTCACTATTCTCACGTTCACGCATCAAACGGATGACTCATTTCTCTCCATGGTGCATGTTGCACTACGCATACGAGGTGATATGCTATCACATCCGAAGCCTGATGGAATCGAAATCAGCGAGGACAGGGCAATAGATTATGTACCAGACAGTCTGTACAATGTACATGTTCCTCAACCTACTCCTGGGGGGCCAACAACTGTTAGAGGACAACGTGAACAGTGAGGATGATGACAATGATGACAATGATGATGACAAACATAACTCATTCCGTCAAACCAGAATACTTAGCATTGCTCAGGATCTCGTCTATACTGCTAGTGGAGATACAATTAATACTCCAAAACACATTGGAATGGGAAGTACTCTTCACCAAGCAACACGTTCGAAGGAGCTCGTTGACATGTTTCATAAAGCTGGTCACGTGATGAGTTGCCGTAATGTTATCAGGCTGGACACAGCGCTAGCTGAAAGAGCACTAAGCACCATGGATGACAATGGTGCTGTCGTGCCTCCCAACTTGGTCGAAGGACGTTGCGTTCATTTTTCCACAGACAATGTGGACATAAACGAGGCCACTTTAGATGGAAAAGGAACATTCCATGCCACCCAGGTAGCAGCATGGCAGAGAGGCCCACCTAAAACTAATCTACTCGAGGGTATCAAGTTCTCCAATACAGGAACACTACACATCCCAATTGCTATGAACGACATAATGCCAGCACCTAACCGCGAAACCACCGAAGGACCATACAATGAGGACATAACACCTGGTTGGTTTACACAATCGATGGATGAATGCCCATCAGCGACGAAAGCCCATGCGACTGACATGGCATTCATAATAACTCGATCTTCTCAGGAACCAATGCCTTCTTGGACTTCCTTCAACCAAAATGCAAGCACGGTCAATCCAGAGCAAACATCAGTGGGGTATCTACCCATAATACAAGCTCCTGCACACAACATTGATACGCTGAACACTGTCGTCAGGCGAGTGCTGCAGGTAGCTCAATCAAGGGAACAGGAACATGTAGTTATAACAGTGGACGAGGGCCTACATCCGAAGTTGATGAACCATGGCATTATGATGAAGTTAAATCACTAATTTATATAAGTCCCTGTATGAATCGCACGCAATTATTGATCAAATTTGCCCTAATATGGCGGCCATATTGATTTCTTGGCATATTGAGGGTTAAATAATGATCTCAACGGATTCCTTGTACCTGAAAACATACAAAAAGATGTTTAATTTATGTTCTTACCATGTCTGGTACCAAAGATATGACCCAAAATGAATTTGTCAAGTTTCTGTGACGGCCATTTTGGATTTGTCACGTTTAAGGGTTAACCGTTGAAAATACAGTCGGGCAAACCCCCTAGATCGATTTAGAACATATAAATGCGTCTGAAAATGTTGTTTGCCAGGCGTAAACATGAAATGCCTCCACCATTAACATTTTCTGAAATTTGACCTTGTCTACAAGAGTTCAAATGCAGTTTAGAGATGGCACACACAAGAAAGAAAGGAAGGGAAGGAAGCAAAGGAGTAAAAGAAAGAATAAAAGGAAAGGGAGAGAGGACAGGAGGCAGGGAGGAAGTAAGGAGAGAGAGGAGGGAGTAAGAAGTAAGGAGAGAGAGGCAAAGAAGGACGTATAGGGAGAGAGGGAATCTCACTCATTTCGCGTACTCTTATGTCTCAGGGACGCGCCTCTCATCGCTGCTCAGTGCACGGTGCCCATTGAACCTCCTAACCAAACCAAACCTCTCGTAATAATTCTCTTGTAAATATTACCTTCTCTCCCTCCTTCAATTTTTTTTTTATATCTACGAAAGTAGTGCTTTGCGACAGAAACTCGGAGAGAGACAGCTTCTTAGAATCTAATGAAGTGAACATAAACCGTATCGTAATTATGTAGCGAATGATGGTTATGTAAAATAATACCCATGCATGAAGCTCACACCTTTGCGGACTCGCGGTAATATATGAAAAAACAGGCCCAGTTCTATATGGGATACAGCGACGCGACTCTGCATAACTCTAATTGACTCAACTCTCCTGGTGTGAACACTGTCTGAGAAAATACATAGGAGTTAACGTGTACTCGAAGCGGTGGTTCGAGACGAGTCATGAATCTTGTTGCCTGGACGCGAGTCGACTCATTGGGTGCGTGCGCAGCTTCGAGGCAGCAGCGAGATCTTGCCACTGAATTATCTGTATTGAAACCCAGCAAACTATGACAGGTAATTGCAGCGTACTGAGGTATTGTTGTTGTGAGGCGTGTATGGAATGCTTGGGTATGGGAGTGATGGAGGTGGGATGAGGAGCGGAGTGTTATGATGGATCTTGGGTAGGAGTTGCTAGATGCTGCAAGATGTGATGGACGGGGCTTTGCAGTACAGCGGTGGGGGGATTTTGAAGTGCTGGGGACGAAAATGAGCACGAGAGGTTAATACTGGCATAGTGGGGAGCCTTGGACGCAATAGTAGTGGGATGTACACATTGGGAATGGCAGGAATCATGGGAGGGTATAATGAAGCAGCAAGAGCAAAAGCAAGGGCAACTCAAGCAAGGGTAGCGATAGCGGTATGGCGAGGCGAGAGCAGCGCAGGGAGGGTGCGGCGAGGTAGTTTCTTGATGTGCGCCTCATAACCTTGCTGTGGCGTGCGAGAGGAAATTCTGCGTTAATTCAAAGTTGTGATGACCTAGGGGAGTGACACATTGGACCATGGGGAGGCGGTAGCAGAGTGGTTAGCGTCACCGGGTGGCGTTCTCGAAGACCCGAGTTCGATCCCGAGTGAGACTCATATATCCACTTAAAATCTTTCTGCACCGTCGAGTGGCCTAAGAACACCCACATGCTGCCCAATAATTCTACCTTCGATTGCGAGTGCATCGGAGGACACAAGGGAGAGGCATGAGCCTCTAATTAGTAATTACAGGCGTCACTATAAAAATCCTGCCTGCGCTACCACAGGCGAGGGCCAACCATCACAGCCCTCAAGTGAGCCTCCAGGGCCTACCATCCCACCCCTGGTGGTCACTGCCTACATGGCGCTATAGGCCAAGATTTAAAAACAAACAAAAAACTAGTAAAGAGCAGTGCATGGGTAAAGTCATATACGTTTCTAAAATCAAATCGGATGCTTGGGTTGCACATGACTCGGTTCCCGGCGCCCCGCATTGCTCTCAGGTACACGTGGGGAGGGATAGTTCCGAAGGCAAAGTATAGTGCGGCGAGTAGGAGGAAATTTATCAAGAAATATCTATGGTTGGGTCCTTCATGGATAAAAGGTAATGTGTTCATGCATTGTAAGAGGTCATACTCATGTATTTAGTGTATATATCATAAAGCTGAGCCACATGGATGATTCAGTACAGAGGGAAAACGTTACGGTATCCATCACAAAGTTTCTGCAGTCTCGCCCTGCTGCTTGTTTCTCGTTTAAGGGACAGAGAGAGGTACTCATGATACTTTCGTGCCATTCATGCGTATAATTCCTCCATTGTTACTCATTGGTTTATAATGAAGTGTATTTTTTCTATATTTGTAATAACGAAACACTTTTGATCATGGAACAACTGATTTTTAGGTTACTGTTCCAAACGGGTTGCAAAGTTGCCTCGATATTTGAGCATCAAGGTACAATTTCGTTAACCTGTTGCCATTTGGTGTGTGTTTTGGGCAGGATATTATATGTAGCCTACTCAGTCGTCAGGTAGTTAGTGCGGAGTCAATAGGGAGTTTTAAAAAGGAGGCTAGGCAATTTCATGGATGAGGATGCAAGGTGGATGTAGGTAGTGTCACACGGACACTTTTTCCGGCATCTTTTGGTATTTTGCTACCATTTGACGCCTGATACCGGCATCTTTTGGTATTTTGCTACCATTTGACGCCTGATACCGGCATCTTTTGGTATTTTGCTACCATTTGACGCCTGATACCGGCATCTTTTGGTAGCAAACGCAGAATCGCGCATGATCGTTCTCTTGCCACCAGTAGCGGCATCCTTGTTTACATCTCGGAGCAGCCGACGCCACGCAAGACTTGTACGAACTACACATTTCAGTGAAATAAAGAGAAATAACCAATCTTGGGTGGTCAAGAGATACTGTAGCATCTCTATGTGATATGTTGAGGGAAAATAAGTGTTGTATATAGGGAATATAGCTGTATAATTTTGTATAGTAATAGTAATATGGTGTAGGTGAGAGGAGAAAAATAAAGATGAGAGGAGAATAGTGTTTGGTAGAGTAGGGTAGGAGAAATAGATAGGTTTTTTCTCTCTCTCTATATATATATACAAGACACGTGTATGATATGGTACATGCGTGTTATTTAGATTTTTTTAACATATGATTTAGATATAGTTAAGTTTTGAGTTGTTGATGAGAAGTTATAACGGAAAATGTTGATAAAAACATAAATTTTATAGGCTGCGTGTGTTTTTACTATAGTAACGGGCATAATATGATATGTGTGTGTTATTTTTACTTGATTGAGGAATACAAGTAAGGTTATGAGTGGTTTATTTATGGTTATCAAGGGAAATGTGAAGAGGGAAGGACTTTTTATAGATGCCCGTAGAAGCAGAGTAGCTAAGATAGAAGAGCCTTTATCTTGGCTACTCTGGTAGGAAGATGCTCGTAGCCGAAACGCCGTGTGACAACAC
>JACEEZ010004843.1:22500-27500 GCA_016584305.1 Chionoecetes opilio | reverse complement strand
CTTCCTTCCCCCTTCCCCTCCCTCCCCTGCCCTCACTCCCCTCCCCTTCCCCCCCTCCATTTTTCATCAGCTCTGAGACGTGAAGCAATGTACTTTGGAGAGCTAAAATGATTCAAGTTAAAGTGAAATTATGAAAAAATAGCTTTTCTTACTCATCCTCTTTAAGAAATTTAATGATGTCGTATCAACTGCACCTCGCGACTGAGTTATGGGTTTTAACTTGTCCGTCGGTCTTGGAATAGATGTCACTATCAAAGTTCTTTATAGTTGTGTCCATCCTGCAGGGTGTTATAACTTCCCGAAGAAAGTGATAAGTTATTTACAGCAAAAGAGTATTGAAAACTGAATGCATTTATTGCCCTCAAACCCAGCTTTCGGCGCGGCGCAAGGTTTGTTTATAAAGTAGTTTCTTCTCTAGGACAAGGAATGGGAGAAGGCGATGTTCTGTTATGAAAAAAAGATTACAGTCCCAGTGATAAGGAGTGCACATGGTGTGAGTAGGAAGCTGCATGGTTTGTGCTGCTGTGTGTGGGTGGTTAGCGAGTTCACCTTGAACATACCAGGCAAGCCACGCCACGCCTCTGTTGTTGAGGCTGAAAACTGCATATGCCTGCGTTCTGGCCCTGAATTTATTGTTGCGGCAGTCTCTAGGCTCTGTTATAAACCATGCCCTCCGGTGATTCAGGTAGGACTATTATGAAGAGGTGCAGGCTATGGTTAATTACTCCATACAGAGATGGCCTTGTTTAGAAACATTCTTTTTCTCCTGGCGACTGTCTTCCTCACGAAGGATGCAACCCCGCGTCCATTCCGCATCCCTGGTGACCTGTCTGCTGAAGGTTAGACTTGAGTGGAGTTTCACCCCTTAGATCGTAGTAGTGTTCTGGATGGGCAACCTTTTGTTGTTGACAGGATGGCAGGCGCGGGCTCGTTTGTTGGTTCTGATAGGAAATGACATATATATTACATGGAAGAATGATTTTAATGTGAAAATAATACTAAGGCGTCACAACGTTTCCCATATACCTTTTTTTAGATACTTGATACTTTTGTTAATTACTGATTAGAGTAAACTTCTGGTCCATGAGTGATTTTGGTATAGTATGTATTTTTTTTAATGCAATTTTATGGACAATGAAATATCTATCCATCTATCTATCTATCTATCTATCTCGCTGTGGTGTGGGGAGCCTGTGTTCTCCGAGGCCATGGGGTCTTCTGTCCGGGAATCCTCAGGGAAGAATGGCTTTTAAGACGTGGTTGGTCTTATCGATGATGGCGTGTTGGTCATCTCTGCTAAACGCGAAGGTTAGGGCATAGTCGCCTGCATAATAAGATGATCCATTGCTAAGAAGCTAGCAATGGAAACAACATAAGACAATATTTCGTGACGTGTGCCTCAGAGACGAGCTTTAGCGTGTCAGGTATTCTATAGCACCACGTTGAGATCATATACCTGCGGAACGTTATCCTTAATAGGGTTCTGCTGTGAATGTAATTGCCCAGCATACTAAAGTTACCGCAGGCGATGGTTGGCCTCAGCTTGGCGGTGATGTCCTTGTGGCGCTCCGTCGAAATACCCGCGATGTCCAGGGCGGCCACAAACTTCATTATAGTAGCTATCTGATTTATGTTTCCATGTCACTGATTAGAGGTCAACAGCTAACTATCTCTGCCTTAAAACGAATTATTAGTGGGGTGACAAAGTGGTATGTGTGTGTGTGTGTGTGTAGTGTATGTGTGTGTGTGTGTGTGTGTGTGTGTGTGTGTGTGTGTGTGTGTGTGTGTGTGTGTGTGTGTGTGTGTATGTATGTGTGTGTGTGTGTGTGTGTGTGTGTGTGTGTGTGTGTGTGTGTGTGTGTGTGTGTGTGTGTGTGTGTGTGTGTGTGTGTGTGTGTGCGTGTGTTTATAAACCAGATGGAAGTAATATGAAGAGGAAGAAGGAAGGAGAGGGAAGGGATGGTGTGTGTGTATGAGTGAGGAGCTGAGATGAAGGCAGAAAAAGGTGGTGATATAGATATACATATTATGAAGGAGGAGACGAGATGGAAGAGGAGGAAGTGGTAGGAGGGAGGATTGGAGGGTGAGAGTAAAGGATGGAATTAATATTAAGGGCTGTAGAGGGAAAGAAAGTGGGAGAGAGAAAGAAAGATGGTTGTGATGGTTATGGTGTAGAAGATAAAAAGAAAAGGTACAGTGAAAGAATAAACACGTGATGAATGAAGGAAATATAAAATAAAATTAAAAATGTGAAAGAAACCTAAAGAAATAACGGTAGAAAATATTGATTACATTTTTTTTATTATTAGGCCACGTTCTGTATATCATTTATTCACTTTTCTATATAGCAATATATTTCTTGACTAAATATACGAAGGTAAGAAGCAAATAAACATATAAATTGATAAAGATAACAAGTAAGTAATAATCGAATGAATGGATTTACGAAGAATATAAGAAAAAAAGAGAAATATAAGATTTGTAAGAATAAAATATATAAATATAAACAATCGAAATAAAGTAAGGAGGCAAAACACAGTAAGATATAATTAATACACAGATGAATCAAGAATCAAGAAAGTAAGAAACACATCAATAACAGGAGAAAATCAACGTCGTCTCGTGTTCAATCATGACAATATTTGCAGTTTACTCAGTCTACATTAAAATCATTTTATAATGCTACGAAATTCCCTTTAGTTTCCTTTGTATTTACTGAATACACAGTCACATTACGCAAAAAAGTTATAGTTTGATATGACGGCAACGAAGTCACGTGATCCTGGGTTAGATAGTTGACCTGACATACAATTATTTGAGGTCAGTTTATTCGGGTCAAGGCGCCTCAAGGATGGGTGGGAGGCTCGGTTGGGCGGCGGCTTCTGCGGGCGCGGTGGTGGGCGGGTGGGTTGTCGTGGTAGTGGGTGGGAGGAGAGTCACGGTGGGGGTAATAATAGGGATTGTGGGCGGAATAGTTGTGGTAGTGGGCGGGAGGATAGTCACGGTGGGCGTAATAGTTGCGGTAGTGGGCATAATAGTCTTGATAGTGAGCGGGAGGATAGTCACGGTGGGCGTAATAGTCTTGATAGTAGGCTGGAGGATAGTCCCGGTAATGGGAGGGAGGATAGTTACGGTAGTGGGCGAGAGGATAGTTTCTGTGGTGGGTGGTATTGCGGGCGGTGTTTTGGGCAGGAGGATGTAATTGGCGGCGTCTTGTAGAAGGGCGGTAATGGGCGGGAGGGTGAGCGGTGGTTTTGGCGGAAGAGTGGGCGGTGTTGCGGGCGGGAGGGCCGGGGATGCCTTGGGCGGAAGGGTGTTGGGTGTTGCGGGCGGGAAGGTGTGGTGGGCGGCGTGTTACGTGTGCCGCGCTGAGAGAAGGAAAGTCCTCGGCGTTGAGGGCGGGAGGGAGGGCGGCGCTTTGGGCGGGATTTTCGACAGTAATAGGGAGGGGAATTTTAGTGGTGGTGTGGGTGGTTGATGGGGTGGTGGATAGGACGGTGGTTGGGGTGGTGGTTAGGACGGTGGTCTGGGTGGTTGATGGGGCGGTAGTGTGGATGGTGATTGGGTTGGTGATGGTTGGGACGGTGGTGGTTGGAGTGGTGGTTGAGACGGCGGTTGGGACGGTGGTTGTGGCGGGTGTTGGGGGTGTAGTTTGGATGATGCTGCGCGGGCGAGTTTGGCCTTGGCACGGGAGGCCAAAGAGTGCCCGGGCGCCGGCCACTTGGCGCCGCGGACCCTTCAGCACGACGCTCCGGGAGGCGCGGTCCTCGAGAGGCGGCATCGTCACCGCCACTTCGGGAAACTTTTTCTGGAGCTTCCGGAAGTTGGCGCCGCCGAGGCCTATCACGTGGCGCCGCTGGTGTGGCGTCACTGCCGCCTGAGCCTCCACCACCGCCGCCTCATGCAGCAACGCCTTGAGGCGATTCACCGCGGCGGTAACCAGCCGGGGAGGTCCCCGCACCGCGACGGTGGCGGTCACGACGTCCCGCGGCGGCGGCACCTTCACCTGAACACCGGGAAACTCCTCCTGTATTTTCTTCAGCGTGGTGCCGCCGGGCCCGACGATGCAGCGCCGCATGTGGGGCGCCGCGGCCACCGCCACCTCCACCTTCTCCACCTTCCAAGAGTTTCTCACGCTTTCTTCCGCACGCTTCTTGGCGGGCATGGCGTTCTTCTTGGCCGGTGGCGGCGCGGCCTTCTGCTGCTGCGTGCACGCCGCCACCTCGGTGACGGGGGGCAGTGCCTTGGCCTTTCTGGCCTGCTGCTGCTTGCACGCCGCCGCCTCGGTGACGGGGGGCAGCGCCTTGGCCTTTCTGGCCTGCTGCTGCGTGCACGCCGCCGCATCGGTGACGGAGGGCAGCGCCTTGGCCTTTCTGGCCTGTTGCTGCGTGCACGCCGCCACCTCGGTGACGGGGGGCAGCGCCTTGGCCTTTCTGGCCTGCTGCTGCTTGCACGCCGCCGTCTCGGTGACGGGGAGCAGCGCCTTGGCCTTCCTGGGGCGGTGCCTCTTGTCGTGGGCCACCGTCCAGGTCTTGGAGGTGGCGTCCAGCGCCTCGCCGTGGACGTACATCACGCCGGACACGAGGCCCTGATACACCTCGGCCTTGCGCGCCTTTGCCCGTCGTGATTTCTTTCCTTTGGCCTTTCTTTTCCTTTCCTCTGCCGCAGCGTCGGAGAATTGCCCTTCCTTCACCGTCTCTGTGTTGTTCTGAACCTCTCCCTGTCCTTCCTGATGTGCCTGTTCTTGCGCCTCGCTGGCAATGGCGATGTTTCCTTCCTTTGATTCCTGCTCCGTGACTTTTTCTTTCGTTACTAAATCATCTTTCATTTTTTCTGTTTCTTGTACAACCTTTGTTTCTTCTATTATCATCCTGATTTCTTTTTGTTCTACGATTTTCTCTTCGATAATTACTTCTGATTCCTCGTTTTCCTCCTTTTTAGCATACACTTCCACGTCATCAGTTCTCCGTTTGGATTTCTTCTTCTTGCTCAGCTGTCGC
>JACEEZ010004843.1:15000-17500 GCA_016584305.1 Chionoecetes opilio | reverse complement strand
AAGGCGTTTGACGTGAATAAGATGGTTACGAACATATTGCAAGTCTCCTCTAGAATTTGCATGTTAACGGCACATCAGTGATCAGATTATGTAGCAAACGGATGAAATAATCTTTAAAAATGAGAAACAGACAAAAAGGTATACACTACCACGAAAACTATCAACAATATGTCTTAGATAATGGAATTAATTTCGTAAGCATTGACGCATCCTGAGATACTCCTGTCTAATATACGTAAAGGAAACGCAAGGACTAAAACAATTGGGTACTTGCAGCTCTGACCTATAGATGAGAAACGTGAAACTAACTAAAGTCATTGGCTATCAACCCCTTCGCGCCCAGATCTTTCTTTTGCTATAAAAAATTGTAGCTTGTCAAGCCATAAAATTACGAAAAGTAACTTAATATATCAAATTAGTTAGTTGACAAGGATACAAAACAGGTCATATCTATAAAATATTGCCTATGATCACTAAAAATCGTCTAATGGTAGCCAAATTACAATGGAAATTACGCTCTGAGTCTCAAGGGGTTACGTTCATAAATGTAGAAAAGGCTAGGAAGAGTTAATTGTTGTGAATAGGTCACATAGATAGGGGAAAAATCAGTATGGATTGAACAAATCAAAACGACAAGCTAAGTGGGTAAGACTTGAGACGGGTAGGGCATGTGGCTAGTGGAGCAGATAGTGGATGGAGCAAAAGGCAAAGACTGAACCCTCCATGGAGACAATAGGCGTTGTAAGGACAAGCCCAGAGAGGACTTTGAGAGAAAAAAGTTTGTAGTGTAACCTGACAGTCTGTGCTTCAGGGAGAAAGTCAGGGGAGACCTTTGCTAATGGGCGATAATCATCTATCTGTCTATCTATATATCTATCCATCTATCTATCTATCTATCTATCTATCTATCTGTCTATCTATCTATCTATCTATCTATCTATCTATCTATCTATCTATCTATCTATCTATCTATCTATCTATCTATCTATCTATCTATATCTATCTATCTATCTATCTATCTATCTATCTATCTATCTATCTCTATCTATCTATTTCTATCAATCTATCTATTCCTTTCTTTATCTATTTATCTATGTATATTTATATCTATCTATCTATCTATCTATCTATCTATCTATCTATCTATCTATCTATCTCTATCTATCTATCTCTATCAATCTATCTATTCCTTTCTCTATCTATTTATCTATGTATATTTATATCTATCTATCTATCTATCTATCTATCTATCTATCTATCTATCTATCTATCTCTATCAATCTATCTATTCCTTTCTCTATCTATTTATCTATGTATATTTATATCTATCTATCTATCTATCTATCTATCTATCTATCTATCTCTCTATCTACTCTATTCTATTATCCTTCTTATCTTATTATCTATCTATTTATATCTATCTATCTATCTATCTATCTATCTACTCTATCTATCTATCTATCTACTATCAATCTATCTATTCTTTCTCTATCTATTTATCTATGTATATTTATATCTATATCTATCTATCTATCTATCTATCTATCTACTATCAATCTATCTATTCTTCTCTATCTATTATCTATCTATTTTATATCTATATCTATCTATCTATCTATCTATCTATCTATCTATCTTATCTATCTATCTATCTCTATCATCTATCTATTCCTTCTCTATATTTTTCTATGTTATCTTTATCTATCTATCTATCTATCTATCTATCTATCTATCTCTCTATCTCTATCTATCTATCTCTATCAATCTATCTATTCCCTTCTCTATATATTTATCTATGTATATTTATATCTATCTATCTATCTATCTATCTATCTATCTATCTATCTATCTACCTATCTATCTATTTCTTTCTCTATCTATCTATCTATCTATATTTATATCTATATCTATCTATCTATCTATCTCTATTTATCTATCTCTATCAATCTATCTATTCCCTTCTCTATATATTTATCTCTATGTATATTTATATTTATCTATCTATCTATCTATCTATCTATCTATCTATCTATCTACCAATAGTATTTACCGTCACGTGTAGGATGTGTGTTGGTTTCGCTATTTCATTATTGGTTATGGCATGAAGGATTTGCCAGCACTTTTTTTTCATAGTTTGCATAATAATATTTTTTGACATTTTTCCTCAAACTAACCCTGGTAATTATATCTTTTTATTATAATGTTATGGTTTGAAATTACGATATTAATATTCTGTGAAACGTAATTACGAAAGAAAAAATGTTTCCCATACATTTTTATTTTGTTCTGCTCATGGAAATTAAATTACGTATCGGCTTTACTGTAGGTGAGGGTCAGAGGTGGCGGACGTGTGTGGGGGTGACCTTGTATACGTGACCTGACTTGAAAGATAGTCACCTGAAATAGAAAAGATAAAAGAAAGAAAAAATAGAAGAAATAATAAAAGAAATCTAAGTAAATAGAAATAAACTAGAATGAAAAAAAAAAAAAAAAAAAATAG
>JACEEZ010004843.1:10000-12500 GCA_016584305.1 Chionoecetes opilio | reverse complement strand
TGTGATCTAGAGTTTGCAAGCCGTTAGGGGAAAATACCGTGTTTCCTAGGTATGGAGAAATTCAATGAAACAGGATATTGCATTGTTATTATCATATCATCAACATTAAGATTGATGCGAGGAATATCATAAGAATACTCGCTACACGAAAAAAATTAGGGAGATAAATGTCAGTAAAGTGAAATACGAGTTATCACTTATTTTTTTACTATCTAATATTGGAAGTTTATTTGGTCTTAAATTTCCCAAACAGTCCTGCTTACAACACTACTGGTATGTCGAATGTAAAAATGCTCGGGCTAGCTTGTCATGTTGACGTACAAGCCCGCCCGGTGATGTCTAATGGGCATTACCACACGCTGGAGCTGCTTCTCATGTTCTCCCCTGCCATATAAGCACTACCAAGTCATGGATGGGGAAGAGAGGTGGATATAGGTAGAGTTAAGTAACAGGAACTACCTCGTGTAGGTCTCACGGCCTCTTGTAGCGTCCTTATTTTCTTATATTCTTATGTTCTTATATAGATCAGTGCAAAGACTATTTGGTCAGTGCCTAGCAGGGGTCAAAATACAAAATTCTGCGTTAAGACTCGGTACAGTGCTTCTATACTTAAATGAATCACAAGGCCTGCTATGCCTGTACTGTGATGCATTTGTAATAATAGAACAGACTTCGGGGCTCCAGATTATGAAAACGATGTTAGGGATATGATAATTCTTTAGTGTTATGTAATATTTGTTTGTTTTACTTGCTGAGGTTGGGAAGATATCGGGTTTCTCAAGCTTCTCGTTATCTTTAATTTTTCCACCAATTCTTCCTTCTACTGTGTTTACTCTGTAGCTGCTGCCTCCCCTGGAAACCCAAGTCACGGGCTCTTGAGTGGCCTCCAGATCATATCATGTCAACATAAGTTATTTTCAGCGTCTGTAAAGTTTTCAAAGTTCTGATAGACGAGAGTCAGTAGTTCAGGGTTGTTAGTTTCTTTTGCTTCGCTTCTCTCCGGCCCTTAATATCAGCCCACGCGTGTATCACCTTAACCACTGGTATATATGAAGCAGAAGTGAGAGACATAGTATCATCATTAGAGAGAGAAGAAGAGAGAGAGAGAGAGAGAGAGAGAGAGGAGAAGAGAGAGAGAGAGAGGAGAGAGGAGAGAGAGGAGAGAGAGAGAGAGAGAGAGAGAGAGAGAGAGAGAGAGAGAGAAGAGAGAGAGAGGAGAGAGAGAGAGAGAGAGATGAGAGATGAAGAGAGAGAGAGAGAGAGAGAAGGAGAGAGGAGAGTAGAGAGAGAGAGAGAGAGAAGAGAGAGAGAGAGAGAGAGAGAGAGAGAGACTTTTAATATTTCGTATGTTTACAGCATACTTAGAGTCATATATGGGGTCGGGGCGTGGGTGGGGGTGGGGAAGGGCGGGGCGGGGCAAGTTGAGGAGGGGCAGGATGGGGCGGGGCGGGGCTGGCAGGGGTAAGGAACGGGACGGCATTTTATAGACCACCTTTCCTGCCGCTCTTAAAACTACAGGTGTGGTTTACGACGGAAGTTTGTTCTCTATCCATTTTCGTTTTTCCTGCAATTTTATTTCCCTTTCTTTTTCAATAACGAGCGATACGTAACAGTTATGTGAAATAGCCGTAGATTTTATTGCCTATGGTTTTTTTTTTCTTCCATTATTTTCTGTTGTTATTATTTTCTTATTATTATTACTGTTATTGTTATTGTTATTATTATTATTATTATTATTATTATTATTATTATTATTATTATTATTATTATCATCATCATCACTATAATTATTACTATTGTCATTATTATTATCACTCGTTATCATTGTCATTGTTCTAAATCGTATTATTATTATTATTATTATTATCAACATCACTATAATTATTACTATTGTCATTATTATTATCACTCGTTATCATCGTCATTGTTCTAAATCGTATTATTATTATTATTATTATTATTATTATTATTATTATTATTATTATTACTATTATTATTATATACATTTTTTTATTATTCCTATATTTATTGATTTTTGTTGATGTTAAGTGATGACCTGTTTAAGTCTGAGATAGGGTCAGGGTTGTCTTGTCTTCCTCATAATAATTCCAGTGTGAGACAGTGTTTTATCGCTTGCTTACCGGGGAGTGACTATTTGCTTTAGAATCCCTCACTCAACTGACTACCTCTGAATGATCCATATCCATATTTTGATAGGAAGCAAAGAACAAGTGGCTGACTATTCTTGGAAACTTAAGATTTACTTCTGAAGGCAAGAAAACGAGAGTAGATTTATTCAAACCCAACTCAAGAGTCCAGTGATGACACGGCTGTCCTGGTGAGGTGAGATTACGGCGATGTTATGTGTATGCATTTCGTCACCTTTATGACTGTGTGGTATCTATGGGATTGTTGTTGATGAATTAACGATAAAGTATATACTCATATGATACCAATGATGTTAATGGCGGGGTAATTTTTCAGTTTAGGGCATCCCGCG
>JACEEZ010004843.1:0-2500 GCA_016584305.1 Chionoecetes opilio | reverse complement strand
GGAGAAGGAGGAACAAGCCCTTCATCAACCAGAGTGGAAATTTTAGCAAAGGTTTGAGCGAAGAGTTCAGCTTTAGAAGTAGATGAGACAGCTGTGGAGCCATCTGGGTGAAGCATAGGAGGGAAAGATGAAGAAGAAAAATTGTTAGAGATGTTATTAGCTAGATGCCAGAAGTCACGAGAGGAATTTGATTCAGAAAGATTTTGACATTTTCTATGAATGAAAGAGTTTTTGGTAAGTTGAAGTAAAGGTTTGGCATGATTACGGGCAGAAATATAAAGGGCATGAGTTTCAGGAGATGGATGCTTATGGTCCCGTTTGTGAGCCACCTCTCTATCTCGGACAGCATGAGAACAAGCAGAGTTAAACCAATTTTGACGGGCTTAAGGATTAGAGAAAGTGTGTGGAATGTACGCCTCCATGCTAGAGACTATGACCTCAGTTATGCGCTCATGAGGGTTAGTAGTTAGGAAAAGATCAAGAATGTTGGGCGTACAAGAATATAATAAAAATATATATATATATATATATATATATATATATATAATATATATATATATTATATATATATATATATATATATATATATATATATATTCTTGTACGCCCAACATTCTTGATCTTTTCCTAACTACTAACCCTCATGCTTACTCTGTGAAACTATTCTCTCCGTTGGGTTCCTCCGATCACAATCTTATTTCTGTAACCTGTCCTATCGCTCCGATACCGTCTCGGGGCCCACCTAAGCGGAGGTGCTTCTGGCACTTCAACTCAGCTAAGTGGGAAGACCTAAGGCAGTACTACTCTGATTTTCCATGGAATGATTAATGCTTCCATGTCAAAGACCCAGCTCTTTTTTGCAGGCGCATAACTGGGGGTCTTTTAGCCCTCTGCAGGGAAGGCGTACTTTCCACACACTTTCTCTAACCTAAAGCCCGTAAACCCGGGGTTTCCCTCTGTTTTGTTTAAATTTATATAATATTATATACCTTATTATTTTCTATTATAAAATATTTTATAAAAATTATTAAAATAAAATTTTATAAAATAAAATTAAAAATATTATAAAAAAAAAAAAAAAAAAATAAAAAAAAAAAAAAAAAAAAAAGCAACCAGTTTTTATATTTATTTTATATATATTTATATAATTAATATTTATATATAATATTTATATTATTATATATTATATATATTATATATATCTTATAAAATTTTAATCATATATTTTTATAATTATTATATATACTTTTAATTTTATATTTTAAATGTGAGAAAATAGGGGCGGGAGTTTTTCTCGGGAAGACAGTTTCCCTTTTAAAAAGTGAAAAAGCTATTCAGGGGTTTTTTTATCTTTTTAAAGATATTTTTCTTTGTTTAAGAGTGTCTTATTCCTTTTTTAATCATTTTTGACTTCGCCGTAGCTTGAAATTTTTGCCGAAATCGCGTTTTGGGGTCTGGGAACCCGTTCTTCATGAATTCCTTTTTTCCCACATGTGCTGAAGAAGGGTTCTTGACCCGAAATGCGAAACACCCCAAAAAAAAAAGTACGGCGAAGTCATAAAAGTGTTTTACAAAAAGAATAAGACACTCTTAAGAAAAAGAAAAATATCAAAAAAAAAGAAATAAATGCTGAATACCCTATCACTTTTAACATAATTTTTATATATATATATAAAAATAAAATATATAATAGAGAGAAAAAGGGGAAGGGGAGAGAGAGAGGAGAAGAAAGGAGAGAAAAGGGGAGAGGGGAAAAAAGAGAGAGAAGAGAGAGAGAGGGGAGAGAAAAGGAGAGAGAGAGAGAGAGAGAGAGGAGAGAGAGAGAGGAAGAAGAGAGAGAGAGAGATGGAAAAGGAGAGAGGAGAAGAGAGGAGAAAAGAGAGAGAGGGGAAAGAGAGGGGAAGGGGAGAAGGAGAAGAAAGAGGGGAGAAGAGAGAGAGGAGGGGATCGTTGCTTGGAAACCCTCCCACCCCCAGTCACAGTTGGAGTTGGCATTTTGGAGTTAGGAAAAATGATTTAGGATTTTAAGAAGGGTGTTTACGAATCAATCACATCTAAAAGTGGGCCTTAACTCCAAGCTCCTTTTCCGTTTCTGGGGGTTACCTGTTTGGCGGCACGGGGTAATTTACATTATATATCTAAACCTGGCAGCACATTATTGACATTCCTAAATGGATCAAGAGAAAAAAAACGCGGGAGCTTCCCCGGGGCGGATAAGGCCCGGGCGAGATCCCCAGTGCCCTGATTCCCTTTGGGGTGGGGAGGGCGGCAAAGGCCCCAGCCGTCTATTGGAGGAGTTGAGGGGCCGCTTTGAAGATCTAGGAAGGGGGGCAAAAGGGAAATATCCTGGATGACTTCGAGGAGTTGTGGAGCCCAACCCTCTCGTGGTGTGAGGGGGGCTCCCGCCCTTTCCCGGTCCGGAGACCTGGGCGAGGGCTCCTAGGGCCCGGCGTGGATCGTTTTCCTGCTTCGGGACCTCGAGCCCATCAGAAAGAGTAAA
>JACEEZ010004842.1:25000-47456 GCA_016584305.1 Chionoecetes opilio | reverse complement strand
CCTTTTTCCCCCCCCCCCTTTGTTTTCCCCATTCTTATAAAAACCCGCTTTACGGAAAGGGGTTTCAGGGAAATAGTTTGAGGGGAAACAATTTTGAAAGCAATTAAACCAGTGTTTTGTATATTTTTTAAGTTTGCTGCGTTATAAAATTTTCCATACATGTAATGTATTTACTGTGTCGTAAGTAGGGTATATTTGGCAACCCTAATGGCAACTCTCCCATTGACCTCTCCATAAATTTTGATTGAGCGTGACCTCGGTCTCACTGCTCGCTCATTTCCCCGCTCATTTCGCCCTCTTAAGGCGCGGTCACACAAGCACTTTTCCGGCAATTTTCATCCAGCAACACAAACCCGGCTGAAACTTGGCTAATATTGCCAGGTTTGGTGGAAAAACGGATCTGCGGTCCTTAAAATTACCGAGTTTTGGCTAAATTTAAAAAGTGATCCACTACCAACGAATATTATTTGACGTTCAGTGTTAACCCGGGGCCTGCGGGAGAAAAGTTTTTTTTAATGCCGCCAGTGCGGGAATGTGAGTGAAACAGTGACCATTACATAATTGGATGAAAATTATATCAACGTCAGGTAGTAAAATCCGCATACGGCAAATATCTTTTTTTAACCCAAACGTATGGGGTTGTGCTGTGGTTGTGGTCGGGAGTTGAATATCGGGCGCGAATGGCACCAACTGCTAGCGAGAGCTTACTGAAGTGGGGATAGGGATGCAACCCCTTTGGGATTTTTCCCAAGTTTTTTGAGGGGATAATTCAAGTATTTCTCCAGTAGTTTATCTAAAAGTAAGCATAGGTACGTTGTACCGTACCTTGAGATAAACTACTGAAGAAATATTTGAATAATCCCTCCTAAGTCCCAAGATAGACAAAAAATATCCCAAGCCAGAACCTAAATCCCAAGATCTTGGGAAAACCCAAGGAGTGGTATCCCAGCGTAGAGGGTAGTTGGGCCCAGTTGAAAAGAAGGCCCTTATCGTGCCCCCTATAGGGTCCCGGCGTGGAAATGCCCGAAACCTCTGGTTCAAGAACAGCGCCATTCATCCCCCATCGTGGGCCCCATCGGGCAAAAATCGTCGGGCGGTAACCCCCTACCGACGAAGTGATCGATGAGCATTATATATTATTAAATACTTCCATTGAACATCAATAACCCAACATTTTTAAATAGGGTTGACCCTTTTCTGGGGAAGAATCAACGGGGTTTACTAACCCAAAAAGGGGCCCGCTAATTCAAA
Organism: Chionoecetes opilio; assembly: GCA_016584305.1. NCBI lineage: Eukaryota > Metazoa > Arthropoda > Malacostraca > Decapoda > Majidae > Chionoecetes > Chionoecetes opilio. The sequence goes on along the minus strand of JACEEZ010004842.1, from coordinate 46,205 downwards.
ATGTTCGTTGCCTTGAACCAAGACAAGCGGGTGGTGCCCCGCGCCACCTTTTGGGACAGCGAAAAGCGATTTAGGGCGGGGGGGCAGGGGGGCCCGGAGCCCAAATCCACACCTCTTTAACAAATTTTTTTGTCATCTCCCTTTCCCTGTGTTTCCTAAAGGGAAGACTGATCAACATCACGCCTGTAAACGAATCATAGGACATCACCAGGGCAATATTGGGTTCCTAAACAAATTTTTTTTGAAGCCCAAACAATATACTAATCCCCCGCTGGGTTTTTCCCGCTGGGGGGGGAAAGATTTAAAACCCTATGATTAAAAGTACGTTTTGAAAGGCATTTTCCTTTTCGAAATAAATAAAAAATTTAATATGGCAAACATTATGAAAAAAGGTCACCCTAGAAACGAAAATAATTTTGTAACCATGCAGAGAGGGGAGAGAGAGAGAGAGTAAGAGAGAGAGAGAAGGGGAGAGAGAGAGAGGGGGAGAGAGAGAACGAGAGAGGAGACGAGAGGAGAGAGAAAGAGAGAGAATAGGAGGGGGTTTTCAGCGGGCCCACCCCACCCCTGGCGTTGTATGGAAACCCAAAAAAAAAAAAAAAAAACCCCCCAAAAACCTTTTAAAATTTTTTTGTACCGCCTCTTACTATTAAAAAACCAGCATTGCAAATAAAAGTTTACTTTTTTTTATGTTATAGAAAAAAATTAATTCTTTGATAAAAAATGACGGGGAGAAATTTAAATTTATATTTAGTAAAATTATCTTTCTATTTTTTCCAGGGGTTTGGGTAAACCCGCTCCCGACGTCGGGACATCATCCCCCGTTTGGGGGCAAAATCAGCCGTTCTTAAAAACTTATCAAGGAATATCACGAGGGTCGGGCCCCCCAAATCACTACGTGTACTCGGGGAAAAAACGTCCATTTTTTTCCCAACTGGCCTTAGGCGGGATGATTTGTGTTGGTGTGGGAAGGCTGGCATCAAGGGGGATTGTGCCCACAGTTTTGATTTTCTCCCCAAATTTTGGGGGCGTTTTTTTTTATGTTTTTTTTTAAAATTTGCGTTTCCGGAAGGCTTTGCCGCGGGTCGCCCACAGACCTTCCGGAAGGAAAACCCGTAGCCCAGGGTTTTTAAAATGCCGATTTAAATTTATAATACAAAAGGGCTGTAAAAAAAAAATTTTAATTTTTAGTAGCAAAAACCCAAATTCCAGACGATTGTTTTCTTTTTACTTTTTGGGTAATTTTTTCGGAGGTTTTAAAAAGCTTCGAGGTTTTTCGTAAAGGTAGGTGATGGTCTTCCCTTTTTTCTTTGTTGGTTTGTCAATCTTTCTAGGGGTCTGGATGGCCCAAAAAATGTAGGTCTTGGGTTCAGCCCGGGGGATTTTAGCTTGAATTCACGCTCAAAAAGCAGTGGGGGACGGGGGTTTACCCTTTGCGTTTGTTATTGTTTAGTTTGGTCAATTGGGGCTCGTCCTCCCCGTTAAAAAGGGAAAAAAGCCAAAAATTGGCTTTTAAAAACTCGGCGAACTTTTGTGAAAGACGTTTTGCCAAAATTTGGCTCGAAACCCTTTTTGGGCCAAATTTTTCCCCGGCTAAAAAAAAATTCTCAAAAAATCGTCGTTTTGCCCCCCCAAAAGTTTCGTTTTTTTAAATTACCTCGGAGGTAAACCGTCCGCACTCTGCCCCCCCGGCCGGGGCCCTGTGTCATAAATCTTGGGGGCTACCCCGGGGGGGGCGCGTCGCCCGCCCCCCCTACGACGCCATTTTCCCGGGGGCCCCCACGCCGATTTCCCCATGCAGGCCCCTTTTCCCCCAAAAAGGCAGCTCCGACTGGGCCAGGCCTGTGTGCCTGGCCCAATTTTAAAAACTGTTCCTGTACTAAAATTTCCTGGGCAATTTTACTTTAGTCGACCATATTTAGATTTAATTTGCTATTTTGGAGAAAAACCCAAATTGAAACTTTTTGTTCTTTTGTTTAATTTTATTGTTTTTAAGTAGTTATTGATGACATTCCAAAATGGGAAAACGGGTTTCAACCCAGAAGCTACCTAATTGGCTTTTTTTTCAAAATGGCCCGCCTTTTTAAATTTTTGGCCCAAAATTGCCCTTAAAACAAAACTCATTTTCTAGCCCAATAATTTGAAATTACATTTGGAATAGAAACTTTACCCCAGGGAATCTGAAAAACATATTTTCAAAACCCCCAAATGCCCCCCTCAAAAAAAATGAAAGGGTCAAAAGGCCCATGTTTCCAAAAATAGGTAAAAATTCCCAAATTTTTAACCCGGGAAAAGTTTTTTAAATGCATGTTTTTAATTTTTTTTGCGGCTTTTCTTAAAAAAAAAGGGATTTAATAGAGTCCCCTCCCCTCAGTGGCAAAAATTTTTTAAAGGGTTTGCAACTTTTTGGGTTTTGATTTTTACGTATCCCTGTAGGGCACTAATAATCTGAAAAAAATTTGTTTTTTTTTTCAACTTTTCTAGGTTTTTTTAAATCCAAATAGACCCCCCTGAATCCCACCCCCCCCTCTTCGATGATCACCCCCTTTTTAAACCCCATACCACAATTTGGGCCATAAAGCGCAGATCTCAATATTTAATTTTTAAACCAAAATTCCCTTTGCATCATTTTTCTTCCCAAATTGTGATGCAAAAATTAATTGTTTATTACAAAACAACAAAAACCTCCCCTTTTTTTCCGGGAAACCCCCCCTGTTTTTTATATTACCCAGGGATATTTTTTTCTCTCTCCTAGTAAAATATTTTATATAGTGTCGGGTTTGGGCCGGGTTTTTTTAATTTAATGAATGTGTATGCTACTTGGAATATCATGGTGGTTTTGCAGCACATGCTTGTGTTATTAACCCTTGCCCTTTTTGAATCCCACAGTTTTGAAATACAACACCCAGCCTTTGTAACGTTCGCCCCAAACCTCTCTGGATTAAGGCGAAACTGATCATCAGTAAAAGAAGATGACCTTGGGGAATAGATCCTTTTTCTTGGTGCATTCCATCCCCTCGATGCCCTTTCCTTCAAAAGATTAAATTTCCTTGACCCCCGAATCAGTCAGTTTTTTGGCGTTTGGAGAGCAAAAACGTGTGAAGGAGGCAGCTCCTTGTTTTTTTGAATGGTCCATTAAGGGGGCAGGGGGCAGAGTTTTAGCGTCGACATGGTAGGGGAGGCGAGGGGTTTTTTAGTGTTTTTGGAGGTGTGGATGGGGGGAAGTGGAGGAAAAGGGGGGAATAAGGGAACCGAGAGGGAAACGAGGGGTGGTGGGATGGGGGAGACGTGCCCTGGGGTTTACTACTAAAGAGGGGTTTCTTTTTAAGTCAAAAAGGAGGGATGAGTGGCAGGGGGGTTTGGGAGCATGGTGGAAACCCCCCCCAAAAGTAAAAAAGGAAAACCAATGACCTTTTGTGGGGTGCAAAAAACGAAATTTCAGGTACTTTTCGGGGCTGAAAGAGGAAGATACGGGGGAAGGACGGGGGGACGAAAACATCATTACCGATGGTAAATTTTGGGTTGTTGGGGGACATCGGGTTTAGAATTCGACAGCGGGTTTCTGTGACGGGGAAGGAATGCGTTTGAAGTCCGGGGTTTCCCCAGGAAAGGGGATAGTGTATTTTAGTGACAAGATTTTTGAGGGGCAGGGCGGCCCAAAGGGAAAAAAAAACCCATCGTCTGCCTGAGTGTTTTGGGGGTTTAAGATTTTGAGTTGTAGGAATTTGGGGAAATTGCTAGGGCGGTTAAGGAGGCTGCGGGTAAAGTTAGGGAAAAGGGGTGGGTTCCCTTTTGGTTTTTTGGGGTGCCCTTTCCCAAGACGCTTTTTTTGCCCGCCCTTGTGGTACCCCAAGGGCTTTTCCCTTAATTGCAAAATGGCATTTTCATTGTAAAAAGGAAAATGGTTGGGGCCCTTTTGTGGGACAATTTGGGGCCCCTCTTTTTCGGGGCATACCACCTCTACCCCCCGGGAGGGGGGCATTTTTTGGGGAGGGAAAGGATTTTCAATCTTGTCTAAATCCCTTGAAAGGGGGGGTGGGTGTATTTGCGGGCCTTTTTTAAGATAGAGAACCGGGGGAGTAGACCTGGGGTCGGGAAAGGGGAAACTTGCAATTTAAGGAGGGGGTTTCAAAAGGGGCGGGGGAAACAAAAGTGAATCGTAAAAAGGGAAGAAAGGAGGGGCCCCAAATTTTAAGGACAAAGGGGAAAATTGAAAAAAAAAAAGGGGAGTTGCTTTTTAGGTTTCATCCAAACTTTTAGGAAAATTAAAAAAAGAAAATTTTTCCTGAGAGGGAATAAATATTGTGGGGAGGAAATTTTGATATAATGGGGCATTTAACCCCCGGGGGGAAACTTGGTTTGGGTTTTTTGGCCCAAAAAAGGTATTCGTTCCGGAAGTCACGATGGGGGTTAAAATTATTTTCAAAAGGGACAAGGTAGGGCCAAAACGAGGTAGGAAGGGTTGCGTTTAAATGCAAGAAAAGGGCATTGCAGTGCTTTTGTTAAAATTTTTATAAAAACAGATACAGCAAAGTCTTATGGGTAGGGGTTACGGAGGGAAACGAAAAAAGGGTTTTTTTGGGGTAGTGTATAGGCCCCCAAAATTTATGTAAGGGGAAATTAAAGCTCCAATGGGAAGAAATAAAAAAAACCCTTGAGATAAAATAGCTATGCGGGGGAAAGGTTTTTTTAATCTTAGGAAAAAATAGCCTGGGATTTAATCATAGGTGACAGCGCCCAAGAGAATGTTAATATAATCCGGAAAAATTCCTAAGTCAACAACAAGGACCCATATAGGGGGGATAATATTTCGATTTTTTGCGGCCCAAATTTAGAGAGGGTTTTTACTTACAAATGTGGAGGGGGGTGGGAATTTTTAGATAAAAACGCCATTATGAGACCCCGTTTTTAGTTTAAAAGGGAATTTGGAAAAAAATTAAGGGGCAATAACCCAACCCCAAATCCCTTTTTTCAAAAAGGGCCCAATTAGGGCAGGATTAAAAGACACCGGGGGGTTTTTAATTTAAGATTTTTGGGATGGAGGGGAAAACTTTTTTCCCCAGAAAAATGACGGGGTTTAAGCTGGCAAGACCAATTAAAAGGGTTTGGGAAGGCCCCCTAGAGGAAATTTGGGCCGGGGGTTAGATATGGAAGTAAAGGTCAGGGGCTGGGGGAGGAAATTTAGATGGGGTTAGCCCGGAAAGTGGGGGTCGGGACTGAGGGGGAAAATTAGGGAGGTTAGAAATGGAAGTGAGGTCGGGGCTGATGGGGTTTTTTCCCCAAAATTTTGAAAGGAAATATAATTGACGGACAAAAAATAAATTTCCTTTATAGGGAAATATGGCCCGAAAGAGTGATCCAAAAGGATGACCCCAATTTAAACACAAACTTTGGGGAATAAAATGAAAAAAATTTTTTTAAAGGGGTTAAAGGCGGTTTGGGTTAAAAAAAACACTGTATAACGTGATGGCGGGGACAGTGAAAAAATTTAAATCGGGGTTGTTTAAAACAAATTAGGGAGATAAAGTAGCAAAAACGGGCGAAAAAGGGGCCCAAAAAGGGTTTTATCACGTATATAAAAAAAAGACAAGGGAATTAGTTTGGGGGGTTTAAAAATCAGAACAGGGGGGGTCTTAAATGCGGATGGGATATTTTAAAGTCTAAATGATTATTTTTTTAAGTTTTTTACGGGGGATCCAAAACCGGGTACCCCGATTTTGTGAACAGATTTCAAAGGGAAACGATGAGGGGAAACTCAAAGATATTGTGAAATAGGGGAAAAGGTGGAAGAGGGTTTTAGATACAATGAACATTTTTAAATCGCCCGGGGCCAGATGAAGGGGGATCCCGGGTATTAAAAGGAATGCAAGGGGGGTTTAGTGAGTCTTTGGGAAAATTTTTTTGGAAAACGGTTGAGATAAAGGGGAAAGTGCCATTATTGTGGGGGGAAAGGAAATGGGTTTTTCACATATTTTAGAAAGGGGAAAAGAGGACTAAAATCAATTATCGGACCCCTAAGTCTAAAAATCAGTGGTGGATAAATCCTTGGAATGTAAATTTTTGCAAAAAAAAAATTAGAGAGACCTTAGATAAAAACCCAGTTTTTATCAATGGGTTACCCAAAAAGGATTTCCCCCAAGGGGGAGGTTTATGTCTCACCCAAATTTTTTGGTTTTTTTTAAAAGGGAAAAATTTTTGGGGAGGGAGTAAGATAGGATTTGAATTTAAAATATTGGACTTTAGTAAGGCATTTTACCAAAATACCCACACGAGCGGGCTCTTAAATAAGGGTTTGGGCTCATGGATAGATGGGGAAAGGGTTTTTTAAATTTGGGTCAGAGCTTGGTAATTTAAAAGGGCCCCAAAAGGGGTTTCAATTTTAAAGGGTTTTAATCTGAATGGGGATGGGGGAAAAGTTTGGGGTTCCCCCAAAGGGGCTGTTTGGGTTAAAATTACTATTTTTTGTTTACTCAACGACTTGGATAGTTTGGGGGGCAGTTTATATCAGCAAGTCTGCTGTGATAATAATTTGGTAGGATTATTGGAAACAAAAGTTTTTTTAAGCCCTATTGCAGGGAACTTAGAAAAAATTAACGAGTGGGGATTTAGATGGGAGATGGGGAAATTTTAATTTTTGATAAGTGCCCGGGGTTATGAAGGGTTTGGGAGAAAAAACCCCTGGTAATAGATACACCATAAACAATGTACGTGGGAAAAGGGTCAGAAAGGGGAAAAGATTTTTGGAGGGGGGGGTGACCCAACCTCCGACCTAGGAAAAAGGGATTGAGGCCAGAAATAGAGCAAAAAGAGTAAATTTGGATTAAATTTTCCCGAAGTGTTAAAAAATAAATTGGGGGAAGTTTTTCTAAAGCTTTTCTTGGGTCCAGTCAGGCCTCACCTAGACTATGCCCGGGTTTAGTTTTGGTCTCCATTTACGGATGGATATAGTGTTGTTAAAACAGTGCAGAGAAGGGTACCAAATGATACAAGGGATGGGGAAAAATTTATTATGAGAGGAGATTTAAGTTATTAAAATTACAGTCACTCGAGAGACCCGAGTAAGGGGCCCCATCTTTATTTAAAATTTTTTTAAATGGGTTAAAAAGGGGTTTAATAAAGGAGAGTTTGGAAAGTTTTACGGTTTTAACCAGGGTAGGGCAAAAAGTAACGGGGTTCAAGCTGGAAAAGCTAATTTAGAAAGGGAAAAAGGGGGAAAAAACCCCGGGGTTAAAAATAGGGGGGTGAATGAATGGAAAAGGTTTCAGTAGACAGGAAAATTAGTGCGGGTCCTTAGGGAGCTTTAAAAAAGGAGCTGGAAAAGGTTTATGGAGGGATGAAAAAGGGGGATTTTAGGTAGTGTTAGCTGACAGGAATACCAGTGTAGGCCTTTCGGCCTCTTGTAGCTTTCCCTTTTTTTTCCCTTTTGTTCTTTAAAATTCTTTTGTTCATTGGGCCCTTTTTAAGTCGAGGGTCTTCAAAACTTCTTAAAACAGTATTCGTGGGTATACAGTCACACCTATGCTCACGCTAAGGGTATGCACGGGGTTTCCCAGGTCACTTTTTTGGTGGATGGTGCTTTAAAAAACCCGTAATTTTGAAGAAGACAGAGAAGAAGACATCAGAAGGTAATTTCCAATGGGTCTTTAGACGTTTTACAAAGTATTTGCTTAAAAAAAACCATGCACCTAGAGTAAACCTTTTTGACATCCAAAAATCTGGTTTCACTTTTTCCCCGAAATTTAAATTTTTGGGGGGGGTGGGCACCAAAGGAAACTCTGGGTTTTTTTTTTTTTTTTTTTTTTTTTTTTTTTTTTTTTTTTTTTTTTTTTTTTTTTTTCCCCATCACAAGGATGTAAAGGGTTTTAAAGGGTGTAAAAGGATGGTTGTGCCCAAAGGGGACAGCCAAAAAGGGTAAAACAAACCCCCCTTTTGGTTTTCCCTTCCTTTTAAAAAAAACCGTTAAAAAAGCATAAAATAAAAAAGAGGGGTGAGCCAAATTTTTGTTCCGGGGGGGGGTTCTTTTTACTCTTCTGGTTTAAAAAATTTTAAGTCCTAGGAAAATGGAAAAAAAGAAAACAGGAAGAAATTTTTCCGAGTTTAGCAGTGAAAAGGGGTTTAAAAGAGTAAAGATACGGGTTTAAAATTTTTGCATTTTGGGAAAAATGGACAGATAAAAGGGATTAGAAAAGAGAGAAAAATCTTGTGCAAGGGGAGGCCCCCCCCCCGGGGGGGGGAGGGGGATGAGTTAGGAAATTCAAAAGGCAGTGGCATGAAAATCACGGTAAAAAAAGAGAGCAAAAGAAGCAACATTGGGGGGCGGTGATTTAAAAAAAATTTAAGACAGTCAGTAAGGGGGGAGAGGCGGTTTATGAGACGAAAAGCTTTTGGGCTCAACCCTGTTTTGGAGAACTGTATGAAATGGATCCCCCCCCAAATATGCGGGGAACCCCTACCCCTACCTGGCGGATTAAGGACCCTGTAGAAGCAAGCCCAAATTTGGAGGGAAAGGGGAAAAAAAAAAGGGGCAGGGCGCCACAGGACAACCCCAAAATTCTTAGAAGCTGTTTTAGCAAGAATTAGATGTGAGATTTCCGTTTAGATTTTTTGTAAAAGGGTATTCCCAGAATGTTTTTTGTGGAAAAAGGAACAGTTTAGTGTCATTGAAGAAGAGGGGATAGTTTTTCTGGTAAAGGGTTTTTTCCGAAGTAGATAGGTTTTAAGAAAATTTGGGTTTTTTTTAAACTTGAAAAAAAAAAGGTTTGCTTTTTTCCCCCCCCAAAACAGAAATTTTAGAAAGGGTCGGAAGGTTTGGCGCTCGGTGGCTCTCCCCCCTTTAACACTTAGTTTTCCTTTTTTTAGTTTTGGGCGTCTTTAAAAAACGACGTTTAAAAAAAGGGAGGGTAGAAAATCATTTAAGCGTAAAAGGGGTGGATAGGGGGCTTTGAGTTAGACTTTAAAAAGATTTATTAAGGGAAAAATAGGGAAAAGAGTGGGGGTATAGGAAAGAAAACCCCCGGGGGAAAACCAAATATTAATAATTTAGGAGAAGAACAAAAGTCCGTTCTACAGAGCGCCCAAAAGAACGGTTTTAAAGGAAAAATTAAGATGAAGGTACAGAAAAAGGATAGAAAAAACCCAAAGAGGGGAGTTTTTGGGAAAATTAAAAGATTTGTTCCAGACCCCTATCAAAAACTTTTTATTTTGGGCAAGGGCCCAGCAAAAAATTTTACCGAAACCCTAAAGGAGGATGAAAAAGCTCAAATTTGGAAAGCTAAAAAGATCCCCCATAGATCCCCCCTTTAAAGGAAACCGTTTTGACGATCAGATTTGAAGATTTTTAGCAGATGTTTTAAGAATCTTCTTTTTTAAGTATAGATTCAAAAACTTTAGAAAGGGGAGGAAATCAAAGCTTTTAGGGCGGGAAATTTGAAGGATTTGAGCCCCCCGGGAAAACCCTTTTAGGAACAGGTTGGGTGGGAGCAAACTTCCCGCAAAAAGGAAAAGGGGAAAAAAGATAGACAAAAAACGGGAAAAAATTTTACCAGGCCCAAGGGTGCAAAACACAGAAGCACAGGTTTTTGGGGAAAAAAAAGGGGGACCCGTCAGGAAAAGTAAACCTTCCGAGGAAAACTGGGGCCCGAAAGGGCAAAGAAAACTCATTCCGAAAAGGGTCTTTTTTGTCAGGATAATATAAATCAGAGGGTTGGGGGAGGAAAAAGGGGGAACCCAAACCCTTCATCAACCAAAAAGGGGGAAATTTTTTGCAAAGGGTTTTTAGCGAAGAGTTCAGGGTTAGGGAATAATGGGGAAAAGCTGTGGAAACCATTTTGGGGAAAGCATAGGAGGGAAAGATGAAGAAGAAAATTGTTTGGATTTTTATTAGCTAGGGTGCCAGGGAAATCAAAGAGGGAATTTGATTCGAAAAAATTTAGAAAATTTTTTTATGAATGAAAGAGTTTTTTTTGGGAAGTTGAAGTAAAAATTTGGCATTTATTTCGGGCAAAATTAAAAGGGCATGAGTTTCAGGAGAGGTGGTTACGGTCCCGTCTGTGAGCCGCCCCCTCCACTCGGACGGATGAGAAAAGGGTTTTTAAAACCCAAAGGGTTTACGGGGGTTTTGGAAAGAAAAAATGGGGTGGAATGTACCCTCCATGCCAGAGACCTTTCCTCAGGGTTTTGCGTCTGCCCCAAAGAGATGGGGGCCCCTGACATGGGCCCGCAGTATAATTTGGGGAAAAAACCGAAAATTTTTTTTTTTAAAATCCTAAATCTTTCCCTGATCCCCGACGGCCCCCAAGTACTAGTACCTTTTTGTTTCCTTAAATCCCGGGAAAGGAAAAGTTCCTTACTTCGCATCAAGTGGCCCACAAACAGTTACGGCAAGTTTGGTTTCATCTGTTCCTGCAGGCAGCAAAAACTAGAAGGACGAAAAACCCCCATGTTTTTCCCAAAAATTTATGGATGGGGGATTGTTTTTTTAGGGCTAGTTAAGGTTTGGGGTGTCCCTTTTTGCAACCCGATTTTATCAATTTTAGCAGGGCTAATGAAGTCTTTAGAAACAAAGGTTTGGGTCACGCATGGGCGAGGGATGGATGAGAACCGGGAACGGACAAGTGGCTTCTTTTAAAATGCCTTTATTAGCACAGATAAAATCCGAGATGGAGAATTAAGCACATACAAGCATTTTCAAAACTGAGCTGAGTACAAAATAAAATGCAAAGAGGGTATGACTGCACATCAATCATCCTTGAGTACCCCGGAAGCCACGATCCTTCGACAGGTTGGGGATTCTTGTATGAAAATATCACCGGAAATTTCTCAACTGTTCAACAGGAATTGCCTCAAAATGTTTTTAACGTCCACATGGCTGAAGATTTTTGGAAAAACCATTATTTCCAAGATGGGAAGGGAACTGTTACAAAAAATGCTTCAGGAAAAAAAAACCCCCGGAAAGTAATGGGTGCCCCAAAGGGGATTACAGAGGAGAGGAAAATAAGTGTGGACCCCCCCGCTTCTATTTTAACGACTTTTTAAAAATTGGGGAACAACAACGTTGTTGACCTAAATGAAGGGGTTTTTCATATGAGCTCTCGGTGTATCCACCATCACTCTTTACAAAACAGGGGCGGGTTTTAAATAAACTTCAAAACCAAAAATTGCTGAGGCTATTTTCCAAAAATTTTGGGAAATAACCCCCGAATTCCCCGTTCTTTAAAGCAGAATGGGAATTTTGTTTGGGGGGGTTCCCTTCGCAGGGGTTTGCCAGGGGGCACAGGGGCAAACATAAAGACAAAAAAGACCGCCTTTCAACGATGGTAAAGGGAAATACAGTATCCCCAATCGGTTTTACTGTGGATAAACTACAAGAAAAAAATCAAAACCGTAGCACACCAAAGGCGTGGGACTTTTTTTTCCCAGAAAAGGTTTTAAACTAGCCAACGGGTTTGCCCCTTTAAGATGAAAAAAAAAAGTGGGCCTCAAAACAAAGGAAAACAGCAGGCATTCAAAAATGTTACAGATGAAATGCGTAAAAAGGAAAAATAGATACCATCCATGCTGAAGAGATGCAGATCTACTGATTGTTCAGACAAACAGTCATTAAAGGCTATGTACCAAAAAGCATTTGTAATTGCTGAGGGTACAAAACTCCTTGTGCTAATGTGCCACCCCCTAAACCCCTTTTTTTCCAAATTTTTTCATGAAGTCAGAGAAAGTTGGAAAAAAAGTCCCATTTTTTTTTTTTGGGAAAATCCAGGCCCACATGTGAAACTTTGGGAAGCCGATTTTTCCCCATACCTACCATTTCTACTGCAGTATTTCGGATGCGATCCACGTCAGGAAACCCCGGGGTCGGGAAAGGTTTTCGTGCTAGGCATTTTAAAATCTAAGAGCTAATGCAGATTGGGGGAAAAACTTTTATGTCCCAGTTCAGCTAGCCCCGATAAAAAACAATATGCTGGGGCAAAGCTTGGGATGTTTGTGTGGGGACGAGATACAAGTTTTTAAAATTTAAGGGGAAATTGTTGGGTGCCAAAATTTTTTCCCCCCCCCCCCCAAAAAGCTTCAAGATTTTCGACATCAAAAAACTTCCAACCCAAAAGCTGATGCAGCCAAAAATCATTTATAAGGTTTTTCCTACAAATCAAAATATGGATAGGAAACGTGGTACTGAAGCCCGGGAAGGGTTGGGGAGGGGAAAAGCCACGAGAGTTTGTTGTCCCGCAAAAATGGGCCCGCAGGAAACCCGCTCCTGATGCCCTCTTGAGTCTTACTTTTCAAAAGCATGGACTAAATGTGACCACTGATATGTTTCCTGCAAAATAACGGGGTGTACTTTCACCGAATTTTTCGGAAAATTTCCCGACGGAAATTTTGCAAAAAATAGAGTTAGATGAAAATTTTACTACTAATTCACAGTAGGGATCTTTAAAAAAGAAACCAAAAAATGAAAACCTTAACCTTTTACGCACGAAAAGTTTAATAAGTTTTTTTTCGACTGCAACATCCGTCTTATGCTCCCTAGGGGCCCCGCGAAATGGGCCAGTGTTTCGGGGGATTATTTTTTTATGTTATCAATTTTAACCCAAATGTATTCTTTTTTTCCCGGCATTATTTATATCATTGGTTTTTTTTGGGGAAGAGATTATTCTGCCTTATGAAAGAAAAGAATAACAAGAAAAAGCAAATAAAATTTTCGGAATTTAAACCCACTCCCCAAAAAAATTGAGTAAAAGAAAGAAAAAGAAACACCTACGTTTTTTACCCTTTTGTGCTCGAAAATTCCCGAATTTAAATTTTTTTGGTTTTTATGCCAATAAAAATTGAAGTTTTTGAGGATTCCCAAAGTACTATTAAATTTTCAATGGCCATTATGGCCCCGGGTCGGACAACGTTTTTTAAAGGACGACAAATCGCGCGCAAAAAGGCTGCCTGCTCAGTGGAAACCCGGGCACGCCCAAAAATTATAATTTTTCAGCCACCCCCCCCAAAGAAAGAGTTGACAATTAGTTTATTGTATAGGTCTAGGGGTGGATCTTTTGACGTAGAACATTTGTCCCTTCATTTTTTGGGGCACGGGGACGTCCCAATTTGAAAAAATCCCCCTTTTTTTTGGGCGAATTTTTTTCTGTTTTTTGACGCAATTCGCGTCAAAAAACTCAGATTGCAGACGGGCCCCTTTGATGCGAAACGCGTAAACCCTTTCGTGGGAAAAGGTTAAAATGTCATATAAACTGTTTACATTGTTCTTTAATTTTATTGTGATTTGAATTGTAAAATCATGACAAGGGCCTACACTTTCATGGGTAAAATTTTGGGGCAGGGGAAAAAAATCCCATATAAAAAATTAATATTTTAAAAAAAAAAATATCATTTTGCATGTCTTAATGCACATTTTTTGTAAAAAAAAGGTCCCCCTTTACCCATTTTTTTTTTATTCTTGATCTTTGGGCCCCACATGTTTTGGGCGGTCATTTGAGTTTTAATTTTTTTTTTTTAGGCTTCACTGGTTTATGTTACTATTCAAGTAAATGCACTTTTTGTGCAAAAAATTTGTATTTCCCAAAAGATAATGGGCCTTATATATAAAAGGCGGCCATTTTGAAAATGGCAAAATTTGGAAACTTCTGGGTTTTAACCTGCGTCTCATTTTTGGAATTTATAAAGAACAACTCAAAAACAAAAATCAACAATAAAAAAAACTTTGCCAATTTTTTTTTTGACTCAAAAATGTAAATGTGGTATCCCAACATCTTCCTCAATTACAAGTTTAGTCCCCATACCCCCCTTTACTAAAAAAATACACTTTAAACATACACAGACCCCAAAAACCCCCTGCTCCGAGACTTGAGCCTTGCGCCCACAGCCCACCCAAAAGGGGCCCGCCACATTCCCCCACTCATGTTCCGGGTTCCGGGTACCCACACTCCTTTATATTCAAGAGAACCCCTTCACGTTCAAAAATAATCAGTAGTGAGTAGGGGTAAAAAATTAGTGTAAATTTTAGAGTAATAGTTTAAAAGCGAAAAGTGAAGTCCCCCCCCCAAAAAAAAAATTTCCCGCCCTCCCGGGAAATATTAAAAAAATTTCCCCCCCACTTTTTTCTCTTCCCCTTCTCCTTCTCTCCCCTCCGCCCTCTTTTTCCCCTCTCTCTCCCCTCTTTTTTCTCTCTCTCCCCCTCCCCCTTTTTCTCTCTTCTCTCTCCCCCTTTTCTCTCTCTCTCTCTCTTTGCTCTTCTCTCCTTCTCTCCCCCTCTCTCTCTCTCTCTCTCTCTCCCCGCTTTTCTCTCTCTCTCTCTCTTTTCTCTCTTTCCCCTCTCTTCTCTCTCTCCCCAACAATGATTTTAAAACCCTATTTTTTTTCGTCAATTCAATTTATTCTTAATTAAAAGCTATCGAGTTTGCTGTCTGAGTAAGATATTTTCAACGAACGGAGAAATAAATGAATTTAAACTTTGTAACATAATTTATCAAAATTTTTTTTGTTTATAGCTAAATGCGGCAAAGTTTCCCTGGCGTAATAATTCCAGTTGTGTTCATATATCCCTTCTTTTTAGTTTTTTCTTATATTTAGTTTCTCTTGGGGTTTGATTTTATATGGAAGGTGTAATTGTAATGTTTTGTATTTCCTCGAAACTTGTATTGTCCATCAATGTTACAAAGGCTTTATGTTCTGGCATTTGAGAGAGAGAGAGAGAGAGAGAGAGAGAGAGAGAGGAGAGAGAGGGCGGAGAGAGAGAGAGAGAGAGCGACGCGAGCGAGCGGCGAGCGAGCGTGCGTGCGTGCGTGCGTGCGTGCGTTGCCGTGCTGCGTGCGTGCGTGCGTGCGTGCGTGCGTGCGTGCGTGCGTGGCGTGCGTGCGTGCGTGCGTGCGTGCGTGCGTGCGTGCGTGCGTGCGTGCGTGCGTGCGTGCGTGCGTGCGTGCGTGCGTGCGTGCGTGCGTGTCGTGCGGTGCGTGCGTGCGTGCGTGGCGTGCGTGCGTGGTGCGTGCGTGCGTGGCGTGGACGTGCGTGCGTGCGTGCGTGCGTGCGTGCGTGCGTGCGTGCGTGCGTGCGTGCGTGCGTGCGTGCGTGCGTGCGTGCGTGCGTGCGTGTGCGTGCGTGCGTGCGTGCGTGCGTGCGTGCGTGCGTGCGTGCGTGCGCTGCGTGCGTGCGTGCGTGCGTGCGTGCGTGCGTGCGTGCGTGCGTGCGTGCGTGCGTGCGTGCGTGCGTGCGTGCGTGCGTGCGTGCGTGCGTGCGTGCGTGCGTGCGTGCGTGCGTGCGTGCGTGCGTGCGTGCGTGCGTGCGTGCGTGCGTGCGTGCGTGCGTGCGTGCGTGCGTGCGTGCGTGGTGCGTTGCGTGCGTGCGTGCGGCGTGCGTGCGTGCGTGCGTGCGTGCGTGCGTGCGTGCGTGCAGCGTGCGTGGCGTGCGTGCGTGCGTTGCGTGCGTGCGTGCGTGCGTGCGTGCGTGCGTGATAGCTATCAGAAAGAGAATATGAAAAAATATCAAAGTATTACGAGAAAGGTTATTGTTGCTGAGAGAGAGAGAGAGAGAGAGAGAGAGAGAGAGAGAGAGAGAGAGAGAGAGAGAGAGAGAGAGAGAGAGGTTATTATTATTATTTGATCAATTTATTACGCCCGAGGGCGATAGACTTAGTGACAGGCATGGCAGTGGATTATAGTTACAGAGGACTCGTGTCTCGCAGGGCACGCCGAACACACACACACACACACACACACACACACACACACACACACACACACAACACACACACACAAGCTCATACACGCGCACACACACGCTCACACACACGCTCACACACACAAAGGGACGAAGTATATGTACAATCAACAGCCACCAAAGTGTGGATGGCGAGCAAGAAGAACTTCCAAGTTATCATTCGAGAGTAAGTGTGTAGAAATCTGAATTAAGTTCTGCCCCCGTGGTAATAAGTGTCACTGTGGGGCACTGAGGCAGTAGTGGGCAAGGGTGTTGGCGTTGGGACGGTTACACAGTTTACAGGAGGAGTAGTGTGGCACGTCCTCTGCTTGGGAGACCTGCCACACTGTCCGGTACCCCAACCTGAGACGAACACTGACAACATTGTGCCGACGTACATGAGCCTATGTCGGCGATACTTTTGTTTGCACCGAAGAAAGTTGTCATGGTGCTGTATGGATACACTGGTGGCCCTGTCTGCGTCCCTGCGATGCACAGTCATGGCGTGAGCAGCTGAGTATATGCTGTTTCGAAGGTAGCGGAGGGAGGGCACAGCATTCGCATCATCCAAGCCGAGCGCACAGGCCGCCTTGGCAAGTCGATCCACCGTGTCATTACCAGCCACCCAATGTGAGAAGGCGTCAACACGAAGAACACGACAAGAGGAGCATCGTGGGCGATGGCGAGTTGACACAGTATGTCTCGTACAGCACGGCCACAGCTGGGTCTTGGCGAGGAGAGGGCGTAAAGAGCCGACGGGAGTCACAGACTATTACCCCATTCACTCTTTGTTTAACAGTAGAGTTACTGCATCCAGGATACCGTGAAGTTCGCAGAAGGTGGAGCTCGATGAGTTAGGTAGCCTACGGCCGAGCCATTCATCCTCCTCAGGCGGGTCTATGGTGGGGGAGAACATGGCACACCTGCCTCCGTCTGCCTGCACTGAACCGTCAACATAGATGTGGGTGCAGCGGGGACTGACGTAGACCACAGCCGCGTGGTCTCCAGGGCTAATTGTTTCGGAGGCAGGAGGGGAGGGCGTCTTTGGAGGTCGTGTAAAAGTGGCATAGGGAAGGAACCTCCAGGTGGAAGCCAGGGACAGCTGCCTCCTCGGGTACAGTAATCTCAGGCCCACGAATATTGTTGCACACTGCATTGATGAGTTTGTGGCCACCAGCGGCAGTGGGAGTCTGGGTGTGTTTGGGTCGAGTCGATTTTCTGATGACCAACAGAGAAGTGCGGATGCAATGTAGGGGAATGGAAGAAGAGAGAGAAGAGATGAGAGAAAGAGAGAGAGAGAAGAGAGAAGAGAGAGAGAGGAGAGAGAGAGAGAGAGGAGAGAGAGAGAGAGAGAGAGAGAGAGAGAGAGCGAGATATAGGAAGAGAGAGAGAGATCGAGAGAGAACTTTGATCGTTGAATTGACTGATGTTGGAATAGTCAGACAATTATATTCCATTGTGGTGTAAACTCCTAAGTACAGAGTGTAAAGTAATTATATGATCTACAGCATATTAAGCCCTGTTGTGTGTGTGTGTGTGTGTGTGTATGTTTGTGTAGTGGGTGTGTGTGTGTGTGTGTGTGTGTGTGTGTGTGTTGTATTCATCGAGTTTTTATTCATCTAGTTGTATTTTACAGGCCTTGAGCAACGCTCGTATGCGCACACGTCTCCATATCAAATATTTTTATCATTACAATACGTAGTTTCTTAGTGTTTGCCGAAGCCACCACCCCGGGGGCGGGTATACAAATCCCCGGCGAACAACCTCGGTACCCATTCACTGCTGGGAGTAGTTAAAAAATTTGGTATACTGTTGACAGGGGCTTCGGTTCTAATGAAACAAGCCACCAGCCAATCTGTTTCCTCTCCTTTTCCGGGGATTGACCCCGGGACCGTCTCGTTTGTGAACCGAGCGGTTGCTTAACCCCCGCCTAACTACAAGTTGGGTGTGTGTGTTGTGTGTGTGTGTGTGTGTTGTTTGTGTGTGTGGTGTGTTTGGGGTGGTGTGGTGGTGGTAATTGAATTAGGTATTGCGAAATGTGGTGGACGAATAAGTTTTTTCTTTCTATCTTTTGCTTGTGATGGCTCTCTCGCTCTCTCGTCTCTCTCTCTCTCTCCCTTCTCATCTCAATCTCCTCTCTCTCTCCTCTTCTCTCTCGTCCTCTCTCTCCTCGTCTCTCTCTCTCGCTCACCTCTCTAACTCTCTCTCTCTCTCTCTCCTTCTCTCTCTCCTCTTCTCGTCTCTCTCGCTCTCTCTCCCATCTCTCTCATTCTCTCTCCTCTCTCTCTCTCTCTCTCTCTCTCTCTCTCACACATCTTATCTCTCGCTCTCTCTCTCTCTCTCTCACACTCATTATCTCGCTCTCTCTCTCTCGATCTCTTCTCTCTCTCCTCTCTCTCTCTCTCTCTGCTCTCGACACTCTTATCTCTCTCTCTCTCTCACTGCACAGTGCAACCACGCTGTACCTCGTTGAAAGGTTACATTGAGTCAACTTGATTACCAATTCTGACCGAAATTATTTCCTGAGAGAGAGATATAGAGAGAGAGAGAGAGAGAGAGAGGGAGAGAGAGAGAAAAAAAAAAAAAAAAAAAAAAAAAAAAAAAGAGAGAGAGAGAGGAGGAGAGAGAGTAGAGAGAGAGAGAGATAAGAGAAGAGAGGAGAAGAGAGAGAGAGTAGAGAGAGAAAGAGAAAGAAAAAAATCCCTTTCCCCCCAGTTCTCCCCGGGTTGTGTAGCCTGTAGCCCACGGTTACCTACCACAAAGGTAAATACTAACTGAGTCTGGATACTACAAATAACTTCGAAGGTTATTAAGAGAACCAATTTATTTTATATGGTATGTATTTAAATTTGTTTTGTAAATGCCTGTTACCCTCCTGCGGTTTATTATTGTTATTATTATTAGCTATTGTATTAATATGTATTTTATAGTATTATTATTATGTTAGTAGTCGTATTATTTTTTCTATTTGTTTATTTACTACTCTTATTAGTATTATTTGTATTCTTACTACTATTACTATTATCATTATTTTTATTAATGTATGACTATTATTAATAATAATCATTTATTATTTTACTTCTACTACGATTAGTACTATTACTAAATTAGTTTTTTGTGTCTTAACTACTATTACTCATTATCTTTATTTGTATTATTGTTATGTAATTTACTACTATTTATTATGATTTTGTTTTACTACTATTATATTATTATCATTAGATAATAATTCAATGTATTAGTCTGTCCATCAGTCGTTAATTACAGAAATAGATTAATGCAAGTTAAGGACGACTAATTAGATTTGTGAGGTCCGAAGGGCAAGAAAAAGCGAAGGAAAGGAAGGAGAGAAGGAATAGGAAATCTAGAATAATAAGGGAAGAGGGAGAATCGCTGATAATGGTAGTGCCACGGAGGGTAGGCAAGGAAGTCTTGCCGCACCACAGATCCTTATCAGTCCGCAAGGGGGTGAGCAGCAGCCCCCTGGCCAAATCGCTGACGGTCATGTATTCAGCAAATGGTCTGTCCACTATAAAGAAATAGAGAGACGGGAGGATAGAAAGAGAAAGTGAGGAATAAGAAAGAATAGAGAAGATGAAGGAACAAGGGTGAAGAGAGTTGAAAGGCATTGCTTATATTGCCTGATCCAAACAGAATTGCAGCGACAAGGGTCACCTCACCTATCACCTACACCCCTCACTCCATACTGGTCACACTGATATAACCTTTGTCCCCTGTACCCACCAACACAGATGCGCCTCGCCTTCCTCTGACGCAGAGGGAGACGAACTTCTATACTCTGGTGTGGGGCAGACCTGCCTCGCGGGGTCGCGGTGATCTCTTACGTGACCATGAGACTAGTGTCTTGTCTTAGTGCAGTGGAGCGAGTTATACCGACGGCGCCGCGTGCTCGGTAGTGGCTGAGTCCCACTCTGCCGCGCCCACACACACTGGCGACCTTAGCCGGCGCCCCAACGCCCGCCGCTCGCTTTGCCCTCGGGGGCAGGTACAACCCGACTCTTGCAAGATCCTCCCACTGTGGCCCTTCTCGCCGATGTTTTCCGCCTGGCCCCCGAGGTATCCCGAGGGATCCCCGAGGGATCCCGGGGCCGCGACGGGGCTACAAAGGCGCCCCGCTTTGCCCGACTGGCGGGTATGTGTCAATCTACGGTGGCCCACGAACGTCCTGCACACAACCGCCCCTGTGGCTTATCCTTCCTGGGCCCTCCTGGTATCCCGTGAGCCAGGCGGCGGGGCTACAAAAGGAGGCGCCCCGCTTTGTGGGCCCCCACCAGGGGGGCGCGTACGTGCAACTACTTCTAAGACGGGTGGCCCCACGGGACGGGGTCTGCACTCTTCTAATCTTAACTCTATAGCGGTGCCACGGACGTTCGTCCTGCTGCAGCACAGAACAAAAACAACCCCCCCGCACACACAGAACCCCGCCCGCCGCCCGCGCCTTGTGTGCTTCTCTTCTTGCTTCCCTCTATTTCTGTCCGTTTCTGTCTTTATTTCCTTTTCCTCCTTGGGCTTTCCTCCGCTGGGGGGTGGGGGCCGGGGGCCCCACCGCGCCGGGGGTGTCTGGGTCCGGAGGGTGGGGGGGGGGGGGAAACCCGGGCCCACCCCCTGGGACTACGGGGGGCTGTGATACGTACGGGGGCATTGCGAGACAAAACAACACAAAAAAAAACGGGTTAACACCGGGTGCGCGGGGGGTTGGTGTCTTCGGATGGCCTACTTAAACTTAACTGAACTTACTTTGTGTGTCTCGGACCTACACTATTACGAAACGGGGAAGACAACTGACGGGGATTCCCGGCCCCCCCCCGCATTGGCCCCACGGGGGCGGGGGGTGTCAACTGTAATGGTGGTCATGTGTCCTCCCGACGAGCTTCTGTCAAACACACTCGCGTCCCCCCCAACAAACGCTCGCCCGGCACTGGTGGCTGCTATCTGTGGGTGGCTCTTTTTTCTTCTCGTCTATTGGCTTTCCTTTCTCCGCCTGTGGCTTTCTATCTCTGTCTCTCTTCTGGGGGGCGCGCCTCCAAGTATTTGTCCCGGCGGGCGGGTGGGCCTACCGCACAGGGTTTTAGGGAGACAGGTGGAAGAGAAAAGGGGGAAAATACCCTCTTGAGTACACAGGTCTAACTATACCAGGAGGGGGAGGGCGGGCTGACTAGCGCGTCAGATGTTGTATGTATTTACCTTGAAAAAACACAGTTGCACATGAGAAGGAATCATGGTGGTACATAAACGGAACAAGAACGATTAAGGATGGTAGCAGACTCCCGAGAAGGGGTGGGGGAGGGGGACCATCCCTAAAAAATTTATGAGACGCCAAGAGATCAGGTGACCAGGCGCCGTTGAGAGAGGAAAGGGGAAAGAGCGAAATGGGCGGGTGGGGGGGGGACTACCGGGAGGAAATTCGACTGAAACTAAGGGAGATGGAGGGAGGGGTACCGGGTGGGAGGGTTAGGGGGGTGAAACAGAGGGAGGAACTGCGCTAAGAACG
>JACEEZ010004842.1:12500-20000 GCA_016584305.1 Chionoecetes opilio | reverse complement strand
AACGAAAATGTCTTTATTATACAAAAAAAATGGGCCTAATTTGATCCTTGTGGCACCCCACGGCAGTGGCTTTTGTGTAGAGGGAAAAGCTATTGAAACCAGTGTATTTTTTTTTCTAGAGCTCGATAACTTTTTAAAACCTTCAGTGCTGGCCCTCAAAATCCGATTTTTATTTTTCTAACAGAATGCGTGAGATATGGAATCAAAAGCTTTTGTTAAGTCCAAATACTGATATTTGAGTTCCTTGCAATCTATGCATTATTTACGCGCATGTTGGTGTACCTACAGCTAACTGATTTTCTTGATTTGGTCGGAAACCATGCTAAAGGTCGTTCAAGTGAACATTTAGACAGATATAATCCTACTCTATTCCATTTTTTTAAAATATTTTGCTAAGGCTTGTAAGATAGAAATGGTCTATAATTACCATGCATAGACCCCCTTAATACTCTTTTTTAAAAACGGGGAAATATTCTAGCCTTTAATTTTTTTTTGGGGAAAAAACGTTCTTTAAAAAAAATCTATTCATTTATTTCTAAAAAGTAGAAAATTCGTTACTGCATTGTTTTAAACTTTTATGCTTTGTCTCAAATCCGATGAGGTTATTTTAGATTTTGTACAAAAGATTAATTTTTTTTTCTTGATTTGGTCGAAAATAAAAAGAAACGGAAACGGTTCTGGGGGGTATTGCTTAAATAAATCCTTATGTTATGTTCTGGCCCGGGTTTTGGAAAAGTATTTTTAAAATAATCATTAAGGCAATGGCAATATCTTTTTTTTATAATAACTTTATTCTGGAAAGGTTTTTGGGTGAAAAGGGGGTTTTTTTGATGCCTTTTACCCATAAGATTGTTTATTATATCCCATATTTTTTTTTAATCCCCTGCTTGTTGTTTTAACTTTTGTTTATAATGTTTTTCTTTGGCTGCTCTTATTACACCGGTCAAAGTATTTCTATATTGTTTGAGTGTTTTTTATTTTACCGTAGGTGAGTGGCCACTTTGCATATAGTCTCTGGAGCTTATTTCGATACTTTATAGAGTTTCTAATTGCAGAAGTTATATAAGTTTTACCAAGATGTTTTTCCTTAACTACAACCTGTTTTACTGGAAAATGTTTATTGTAAAGAGATTGAAACTTTTCTATATATGAATCAAAGCTCTAATTGACATCTGTATTAAGTAATTATAATTGCCAATTATAATTATTTAGATCATCTTTAAATGCTGTAGTGCTATCTGTGTCAATAATTCTTTTTAAAAAAGAAGAAAGATAGACGTTAAGTAATAACAGAGAATTGAATGGAATTGACATAAAGTCGTAAAGGAGAAGAGGAATATGAAGGAACGAATAGGGGGAAAGGAAGGGAAGGGAAAGGAAGGGAAGGGAAAGGGAAGGGAAGGGAAGGGAAGAGAAGGGATTAAAAGGGAAGAAAGTGTTGAAGTGGAAGGAAGGGAAAAGTTCTACAAGGGATGATGCAAAGGCTGAGCGAGAGAGAGAGAGAGAGAGAGAGAGAGAGAGAGAGAGAGAGAGAGAGAGAGAGAGAGAGAGAGAGAGAGAGAGAGAGAGAGAGAGAGAGAGAGAGAGAGAGAGAGAGAGAGAGAGAGGTGAGTGTCAATCAAGAGAAAGTAAGTCAATTGTTTGTATCTCAATCTTTCCTGTTGACATTGTTTCTTACACACAATTGTATTACACCTGCAATCTTTTTTTTAGATTGACCTGTGCAAGAATTTCCTACAAGAACAATAAAGCAGAAAAGGAGAAGCTGTGATCTCATTGTCTTGATAAGGTGGATAAGAAAAAGAGATAAACATTTAAGGACAGAGATAAGGAAAAAGTAGGAAGAAAAACTGAGGGGAAGGAAGAAGAAGAATATGAAAAAATACCAGTAAAAGAAAATGAAAAGTTCGGGAAAATTAGACAGAAGGAATGAACACATGAATAGAAATAAGAGAGAATGAAGAAAGGAAGAACGAGAAAAGAACAAAGAAGGGAGAGAAAAAATATAGGTGCGAAATGCAATAGGAACGAAATAAATAGAAAGAAAGAAAATAAGAAAGAAATATATATGGAACTCAAAATAAATTAATATCGATTGAATTTCAAAACTACTCTTTTCAATTCCTTTCCATTTTCCCCATTGTTTTATTTCTTTTCATAGCTTTCTTTCATTTCCCCACCCTAAAAGAAAGAAATATATATGAAATTCAAAAGAAATTAATATTGATTGAATTTGCATAAAACTACGCTTTTCAATTACTTTCCATTTTTTTTTTCTTCATTTCTTTACTTCTTTCAAAATTGTTCACACCCTCACAAGCAAATAGTATATTTTTCCTCAGTCCATAAACGGAAAAATAATCACACGACTTTGATATTCTTTTCTTCCCCGTCAAGAAGGAAATGTTTGTTTGAATATGTCTTTTTTTTCTCGTTTTTTTCTTCACTTTTCTCACATTTCTCCACATCACTTCTTTTTCTATATTTATTTATTTATATATATCTCGACGAGTTCACCTTTGACTGTCCTACCTCCTGCTCCTCCTTCTCCTACTCCATTCATATATTATTTTTTCAATCACTCAATTTTTTCCTCTCATTTCTCTGATATTTATTTCCTATTACTCTCTCATTTATCTTTTGCTCAATCATTTTATACTATCATATTCGGAAATGTTAGGTCATTAATCTCTCTCTCTCTCTCTCTCTCTCTCTCTCTCTCTCTCTCTCTCTCTCTCTCTCTCTTCTCTCTCTCTCTCCTCTCTCTCTTCTCTCTCTCTCTCTCTCTCTCTCTCTCTCTCTCGCTCTCGCTCTCGCTCTCGCTCTCGCTCTCGCTCTCTCTCTCTCTCTCTCTTTTATTTTTTATTATTTTTTTTTAAAACTTAATACATTGAAAACAGAAGGGGAGTTGATGTGCTAAGGTCCTGACTGGGACGCCAAGGACTATCTCTAGCAGTATTATATTTTATTCATATCAATAATTATACAAATAATATGGAAAAAGTACAGCAATTCTCTACTATGAAATAATACTGATACACAAGTGATTAAGAAATTATACTAACAACTATACGCTAATATAAATAATATAAAGAAAGTATACTAATACATTTCTCTCTCTCTCTCTCTCTCTCTCTCTCTCTCTCTCTCTCTCTCTCTCTCTCTCTCTCTCTCTCTCTCTCTCTCTCTCTCTCTCTGTCTCTCTCTCCCTCTCTCGCTCTCGCTCTCGCTCTCGCTCTCGCTCTCGCTCTCGCTCTCGCTCTCGCTCTCGCTCTCGCTCTCGCTCTCGCTCTCGCTCTCGCTCTCGCTCTTGCTCTCGCTCTCGCTCTCGCTCTCGCTCTCTATCTCTCGCTCTCGCTCTCGCTCTCGCTCTCGCTCTCGCTCTTTTTTTATTTTTTTTTATTTAAACAACTGACATGGTATACATGGGGCTACAAATAGCAAAGAGGTTGTTGAAGGCAATGGGTGGCAGAAGCTAAAGATGTCCCCTGTCCCGGGAACATCTATCTGAAAGCCTCTGTCTGAAAGTCTATCCTTATAAGATAAACTAAATATATAATGTTACAGACTGAGGGTCACTGTCCGTCACAGGCACTTTTCAGGCGCACTATTTACACGTACACTGTGTCACTGTGTCAATGTGTGTCACTATGTGTGTGTGTCACTATGTATCACTATTGACACAACACTGTGTTACGCCTTGCGGGCACTAAGGCGGATGTAAGCGGCACCATCTGTGGGCCGCCACCTTCACCTGCTGGGTGTTCATGGCCACGACATCCACCTCAGCCGTGAAGGTGTTCCACAGTGTCGCCGTGGCCCAAGTAAAGGCTCGCTGGCCCATCACGGTGTGGGTCCTCGGGGCCTCGAGGAGGAGATCATCTGACGCTACCGTCCTCGTAGCGCGCTCTGACCTCCTCCACGGGACCCGAAGTCCTGCAAGGTGGGAAAAGTGTTGCACCTGGGCCTTGTGCAACACTGTGAGGGCACCGACTCTCCTCCGGTGCCCCAGGCTGTCAAGCTGGGAGCGTGGATCATCCCGCCACTGCTCCTGCTGTAGTCGTTGTTGTTGTTGTTGTTGCTGATGTTGGAGCTGCAGCTGATGTTGGAGCTGCAGCTGATGTTGTTGTTGTTGTCGTCGCTGTTGCTGCTGCCACTGTTGCCGCGGGCGACGTTCCCTGTGATATTGGTCGTCGGTTGGGTATATGAGGCGCTCAGCACGCCTCTGCACTTTGTCCAGCAGTGACAGGTGGCACTGGGCACTACTCATCCAGGTGAGAGGAGGGGCATTCCAGGACAGGTGGCCCACCAAAATGACAAATTAACACCTCACCAACTCCGATTTTGCTTAAATTTGGCACATGTTATGAGTGTTGCTGCCATATGCCTTGTGCAAAATTTGAGCACTCTAGGGTCAACGGGTCTCCTGTAAGAGGTCATCAAAATTTTGGCATGACCTCGAAAATGACCTAAAAGATCAAACTTCAAATGTCCCTAAAATCTTTATTTATAAACTTAGAGAGATGGTTTTAATATCCTTTTTACTCAGTATGAGTCTCTGAATCATTCTAGGTTTACAGAATTAACTTACATCAATAACTGAAAAAAGGGCACAAAATTTGAACTTTGACCTTGACCTGTGACCTTGAAGTTCACTCGCGACAAAAAAAATAATTTAGTCAAAATTGAAGCTTTGTATGTTTACTTCAAAATAAAATAAAAAAATTGTGTCTTATTCTGCATAGGTAAGCCTGTACAGGTTCTCAAAGCCGACTTTTTTTTGTTTTTTTCATAAATAATGTGTTTTTCTAATTTTCTTCCAGATATATTTTGGTTTAAGTAGCTAATTACTAACCTAATGTGAATGTCAAAATGGTGAGAAAGGTATGTTGTGATCCCATGAAAAAACACAACAGTAAGATAATAAAAGCTCTCATTCCTGTGCCTAAAACATTATATAAATATTTGGGACTACAGGCAGGTCAAATTATTTGTAAAAATTGCCACCATAATCTTGTGGCTTTGAGAAAGAAATCTGGTTCTGCTTCTGCGGAGCCTGCAGAAGTTTCTTCAAGTTCTGAAGAAGCAAACATAGATGACAGTTGCACATCCAACAACGGTTCAGAAATGGATACATCAAAGGAATTCGCCCTGGACAGGCTGAATGTGACCCTGCCACTGTTTGACATCACTCCAGTTAAAACAAGTTAGATCATGACAAATATTTTCAAAGTTAATTTTCACCTTGTTTAGGTTGGGACAATAAACTAGTGCTCAGTACTTAGCTATGTACATATGTATGTACATAGCTAAGTACTGAGCACTAGTTTATTGTCCCAACCTAAACAAGGTGAAAATTAACTTTGAAAATATTTGTCATGATCTAACTTGTTTTAACTGGAGTGATGTCAAACAGTGGCAGGGTCACATTCAGCCTGTCCAGGGCGAATTCCTTTGATGTATCCATTTCTGAACCGTTGTTGGATGTGCAACTGTCATCTATGTTTGCTTCTTCAGAACTTGAAGAAACTTCTGCAGGCTCCGCAGAAGCAGAACCAGATTTCTTTCTCAAAGCCATAAGATTATGGTGGCAATTTTTACAAATCATTTGACCTGCCTGTAGTCCCAAATATTTATATAATGTTTTAGGCACAGGAATGAGAGCTTTTATTATCTTACTGTTGTGTTTTTTCATGGGATCACAACATACCTTTCTCACCATTTTGACATTCACATTAGGTTAGTAATTAGCTACTTAAACCAAAATATATCTGGAAGAAAATTAGAAAAACACATTATTTATGAAAAAAACAAAAAAAAGTCGGCTTTGAGAACCTGTACAGGCTTACCTATGCAGAATAAGACACAATTTTTTTGTTATTTTGAAGTAAACATACAAAGCTTCAATTTTGACTAAATTATTTTTTTTGTCGCGAATGAACTTCAAGGTCACAGGTCAAGGTCAAAGTTCAAATTTTGTGCCCTTATTTTAGTTATTGATGTAAGTTAATTCTGTAAACCTAGAATGATTCAGAGACTCATACTGAGTAAAAAAGATATTAAAACCATCTCTCTAAGTTTATAAATAAAGATTTTAGGGATATTTGAAGTTTGATCTTTTAGGTCATTTTCGAGGTCATGCCAAAATTTTGATGACCTCTTACAGGAGACCCGTTGACCCTAGAGTGCTCAAATTTTGCACAAGGCATATGGCAGCAACACTCATAACATGTGCCAAATTTAAGCAAAATCAGAGTTGGTGAGGTGTTACTCTCTGGGCCACCTGTCCTGGAATGCCCCAGGACTGTACTCCATGACGGGCCTCACTTGGGCCTTATACAGCCGCATGAGGCCGTCAGCGTCGAGCAGGTGCCTTACTCGGCGCAGGAGAGTCACCCTCAGGGAGGCTCGACGTGCCACTGTCTCCAGGTGGCGGTCAAAGCGGAGCCTGGAGTCAACCTCCACCCCCAGGATGTTGATGGAGTCCTTGATGGCAAGGGTATCGTCCCCAAACTTCAGCTTCCCATCGAGTAGCCTGGGGTTCTCCCTCGAACGTGATATAACCATGGCATAGGTCTTCTCGGCAGCAAACTTGACTTGCCACCGTCTTCCCCAGGCCGTGGTGTCTCCAAGTTGACGTTTGGTGGCATCTATCACGTTCGCAGTCTCCTCTCTGGTGTAGGAGTGGGACACGGTGCAGTCGTCAGCATAGGCAGACGCCACAGGGAGGCTTTGGAGGAGGTCATTGAAGTAAATGTTCCACAGGATGGGGCCCAGGACCGATCCCTGTGGAACGGAAGCCTCCACCGGGTACTAGGCTGACGTGCTCCCATTCACCACCACCCTCAGACTCCGGCTGTGCAGGTAGCTCGAGAACAACGCCAGCAGGTGTCCCGTGATGGCGAGCTGTTCAAGCTTTGCCAGGAGGCCTTTGTGCCACACACAGTCAAAGGCCCCGGTGATGTCCAGGGCAATCACCAGCGATGGGCGGCCATAGTCCAGGGAGTCCTGCCATGATTTGGAGAGCAGGAGAAGCAGGTCCGAGGCGGAGCGTCCCTTCCTAAACCCGTACTGTCTAGGGGACATCAGGTGGTGCTCCTCTAGGTGGCGGGTCAGTTGCTCTGCAATAATCCGTTCTAAGATCTTACTGACAGGAGCGAGATTGGACGATAGTTGGCTGGATCAGTCCTCTCCTTTTTCTTGTGTACGGGCGTGACACGAGCCTCCTTCCACAGGCTTGGCCAGGCGCCCGTTTGGAGGCACTGCTGAAAGATGTGCGTGAGGGGCCTTATCAGCTCATCTGCACAGTGCTTGAGCAGGAAGGGACTCACACCATCAGGCCCAGGCGCCTTTATGGTGTTGACGGTACGCAGGAGGCGGGCCACGATGTCCTCCGTGACCACCGGGCTGTCCAGGCCCAGGTGACACATATGGGTGAGGCGAGGTGGCTGCCTCTCAGGGTCCTGTGTCGTCATCTTCCTGCTGAAGTGCGTCGCCAGG
>JACEEZ010004842.1:0-7500 GCA_016584305.1 Chionoecetes opilio | reverse complement strand
CACCCCCACACCCCACCCCCAACAAAACACACAGGGCCACCCACCCCCCACCCCACACACACACACACACACACACCCCCCCACACACACCCCAACAACCCCCCCAACCCCCACCCCACACACTTGCTAAATGGAATGGGCATTGATAAAATTTAAACCCAACAAACCCCCGACCAGTTTTGGTAAACCCAAAAAAAATTCGTTTTTTCCCATTTTTCAAAAAAAAAAAAATTGGCAAAAAAGTGCAAATAATTGAAAAAAATTTCCCAAAAGCTTTCACCCCAAACCCCTTTTTTTTTTGTGTTGTTACCCCTTTTAAAATTGCTCCCCTTTTCGCTCCTTTCCCCTTAAACTAGAAATAGGCTTTTGTATGAGTGTGTGTGTGTTGGGGTGTGTGTGTGTGTTGTGTGTGTATTTTTTGTATGTGTTGGGGTTGGGTTATGGTTGTTTGGTTTTGTGTGTGTGGTGTGGTATTCATGCGTTCTTTTAAATTTTTGTATTGTACAATAATTTTAAAATTTTCCCCAAGGGAATTATCAGTTTTTGGGTGTGTGCGTGTTTTCTTGTGTGTTGTGTGTGTGGTTGGCTTTGTGTGTTTGTGTGTGTATTTTTGGGGTTGGGGGTGGGGGTTTTTGGGGGGTGGTGGGTTTTGGGGGTTAGGTGTTGTGTGTGTGTTTGTGTTGTGTGTGTGGTGTTTTGGGGTGTGTGTGGTTGTGGGGTGTGTGGGTGTTGCGTGTGTGTATGTATGTTTATGTGGGGGGTGTGTGTGTTGTGTGTGTGTGGTGTTGGTGTGGTGGGTTTTTGTTTTGTGTTTGTGTGTGTGTGTTGGGGGGGGGGGGTAAACCAGTGTAAACATTATGAACAAAAAAAAAAATGGAACGCTCATTTCTACTGCTGTTCTTTTTTTTTCAACGTTTTTAATTTTGGTCTTTTTTTCCGATATTGAAAAAAAAAATATTTTTTGTAAAATAACGGCAACAAAACACAAAAAAACAAAAAAGGTTAGTAAAATTTTTTTTTTTTTTATTATACGTACATATTCATTTTTTCCGGGATGGTTTTTTTTTTTTTTCGTTCATTTTGGGGTGCATTTTTTTTTTTTTTTTCCCCAAATTTTTTGTAAATTTAAAAGTGAAAATGGAAGCAAAGGGGGAGAGAAAAAGGGGAAAAACGAAGAAAAAGAGGGCGGGGGGGGGAAAAGCGAATTAAAAAAGAGAGGGGGGGAAGGGAGGAAAAAAGGAAGGGAGAGATGGGGGGGGAAAGGGAGAACCCAAATTTGGAAAAGGAAAACAAAGAAGGGAGGGAAGAAGAAAGAAATTTGGAAAAGGAAAAGAAAAAAAAGGGAAAGAAAGGGAGAGAAAAAAAAGGGGGGGAGGAAAAAAAAATTGAAGGAAAAAGGAAAAAAAAGGAAGATTGGAATTTAGAAGGGGGGAAAAAAAGGGAAGGGGGAAAGCGGGGGGCGGGGAAATTCAGAGTAAATCTCTCTCTCTCTCTCTCTCTCCCCCTCTTCTCTTTTTGCCCCCTCTCTTTTCCTCTCTTTTCCCCCGTCCCCCCCTCTCCTCTCTCTCTCTCTGCTCTCTCTCCCCCCTCTCATCTTCTCTCCCCTCCCCCTTTCCCCTCTCTCTCTCCTTCTCCCCCCCCTTCCCCCCCTCCCCTCTTCTCTTTTCTCTCTCTTTTTCTCTCTCTCCCCTCTCTCTCTTCTCCGCCAAGGACTTGGTGGGTTTTAAAAGCCCCCAAAAAGGGAAATTTAAATCCATGTTTTTTTTTTTTTTTTTTTTTTTTTTTGGAGAGAAAAAGAGAGAGAGGGAGAGGAGAGAGAGAAGAGAGAAAGAGAGAGAAAAGAAAAGCAAGAGAGAAGAGGGGGAAAAAGGGGGCAAAAGGGGAGAAAGAGAAAAAAGAGAGAAAAAGGGGAGTAATAGAAAAAATAATGATAATTGGTTAGTGAAATACCCAAAATTAAATAATGAAAAAAAAAGAAGCGAGAAAAATGTAGATACGATAACATAAAAATAAAAAAAAAGGAACCCTAACATAAAAATGGAATAAAGTTAAAATGGAAAAAACAGAAAGCAGAAGACACGAAATACAAAAGAAAAGAAATTTAAAATTTTAAATTAAAAATGATTAGAAAATAAAGGGGGGAAATTTAAAGGCAACAAGAATAAAAAGAAGGAAAAGGGCATTTTATAGAAATTTTTGGTTCAAGGGAGAATTATGGCTAAAAGGCAAAAAATAAAAAAATGGGGGCCCAATAATTTTTTTCCAAAAAACCCAAAATTGAAAGGAAAGGCAAAAAGGGAGGAGGGGGGGGGAAGAGGGGAGGAGGGGGGAGGAGGGAGGATGGAAGGAGGAGGGGGAGATGCTGATAAAAAATTTAAAAAATTTGGGGGGAAGAAAGAAAAATGAAGAATAGTTATTGGAGGGGAGATAGGGGGGGTGGGAAACGCCCCATATTTGATTAAATTCAAAAATTGGGTTTAGACGGGAAAACAAAGATGGGTTTTAAGGAGGGAAAAAAAGGGAAAAAAAGGAAGGGGGAAGGGAAATGAAAAAGGGAAAAAGGGGAAAGACGGTTTTGGGGAGTTTGGAAGTTGACAGCTATTTTTAATTGCCATACCAGGAAAAAGATTGAAAAAAGGGGAAGATATATGAGAGAGAGGAGAGAGAAGAAGGAGATAGAGAGAGAGAGAGAGAGAGAGAAAGGAGTTTCCGAGATGAGAAAATAGAGAGAAAAAGAAAAGATAAGAGGGGAAAGAGATTCGGGGGGAAGGGGCGAGGGAGAGAGAGAAGAGGGGGAAAATAACAAATATTCTTGAAACATTAAAAAACACAGAATTTAGTTTTACTTGTTTAAATTTAGATTTTTTTTATCAGCAACTTGATAAAAACGAAAAAAAACAAGAAAAAAAATACCTTGTAGATTGGAAAAAATTCATGACTGTAAACGAAAAAAAATAGAGCAAACTATAAAATATAGGGAAAATAAAAAGGAAATTTTAAAAAAAAGCATATAGGGATATAAAAAGGAAAAGAGAAAGAAAAAAGGAAGATGAAGAAAAGGAAGAGAAAAAATTTAGGGAAAAGGAGGAGGGAAGGGAGGATAATTCCCTTTCCTCAACATTTGTAAATCTTGTTTAAAATGGGTTTTATTTAACTACTCTTTTTTTTTCTCCTCTTCTCTCTCTCTCCCCCTTTTCTCTCTCTCTCCTTTTCCCCCTTTTCTCTCTTCTCTCCCTTTTTTCCCCCCCCTCTTCTCCCTTCCCCCCCCCCTCCTCTCTGCCTTCCCTCTCTCTCCTTCTCTCTCTCTTTTCCCTCTCTCTCCCCTCCCTCCCCCTCTCCTCTCTCTCTCCCCCTCTTTCTCTCTCTCCCCCTCTCTCTTTTTCTTTGTTTTGTTTTTTTTCCCCTTTTTTCCCGGCTTTTCTTCCCCCCTTATTTTCTTCCTCCCTTTTTCCCCTTGGGGGTCCTCCCACCTTTTTCCCCCTTTCCGCTCCCCCCCTTTTTCTCCTTTTTCCCCTTCCCTGGGGGGGTTTTTTTTCCCCTTTTCCCTTTCAGGGGTTTGTTGGGGAAGGGTTTTTCAAAGGGGGGAGGGTTTACCTTTGGGGGGCCAGGGGGAGGGGGGGAAAAAGTTTATTGGGGGGCCAAAGGGGGGCCCTGGCGGGGGGTTTCCCTTTTTAAAAAGCAGGAAAGGGAAAAGCCCGGAAGGAAACCGGGGGGACGGGGTTTTTCCGGGCCCGTAGTGTGGGGCGATGGTGGTCCCTTGGGGAAAGGGGCTCCCCTTTTTTTTTGTGGTAGTTTTTTCAAGGCCCCCCAGGGGGCGGTTTAGAGGGTTGAAAAGGGGGGAGGGGACCATCTGAGGCCTTATTGGTTTACATGGGGTATGTAAACCTTTTTCAGCCCCGGGGGGGTATCTCCACTCTCTTTAAATGCCCGGCGTAGTTTTTTGGGGGGGTGAGGGCTGTGTTTTGGGTTTGAAATGTCCTCACAAGGGGCTGTCTTTAAAACCCCTTTATCATTTCTTGTTGGCAGGAACTTTTTGTCCAAAACTGGTTCCCCGTGTCCCCCCTGGTAGATTGTCAGTGCAGGTGGGGAGTGGCAAAAGAGGGGGTAGCCTCCCCTGCTTCGCGAGCAGGGTCTTGGGGGGTGGGGGGGCCGGTTTGGGCCCCGCGGGTTACTTTTAACTGTCGCCACAAATTTTCCCCGGGGACGATGGGAGTCGGGGCCCTCGACACCATTTTTGCCGTTCCTTCCCCCCCGAATGTCGCTTTCCTCCCGTTGGCTCAACTTTAAAAACTGGGCCCGAAGGGGCGCCCTGTTTTTTAGCCCTTTGGGTTTTTGGCGGTATTGTCTGCGGGTTTTTTTAATGCGGGTGTTGAAACTTTCCCTTCCCCGGTCTTATAAAACCCGTAGCCCCAAAGGGGGTTTGTGGGAAGGAAGTTTTGAGCGGGATTTCCCCTCGGGATGCGCGGCGTGAAAGACATCCCGTAAGGGGGGGGGTCCTTTTTATCAGGGTGAGGTGGGTTTTAAGGTGGGGGAGGTTTTGGGGTTTTTAGGGCGGTTTGAAACTTTGCCCCAAATTTGGGCCCTTTTGTGTTCCACTGGGGGCGGGTGGGGTGGGGAGGGGGACTTTAGGTAGGTTGGAGGGAAAATTTTTGGGGAAAAATGGTCGCTGGTTTGTGTGGGGTTAGGGCCCAAAAGGCGCAGGGGCAAGAATTTTCAATTACAAGGAGAATCAAGGTGTCCCTTTGTGCCCTTGCTTTTTCCCCTCCTATTTTAGGAGAAACAACGCCAGGGGCCGTGAGGGGTTCTCGACTGCCGTCCCCCTTCCCCCTTTTTCTCTCTCTCCTCTCCCCTCTCTCTCTTTTCTCTCTCTCTCCTTCCCCTCTCCCCTTTTCTCTCTCCCCTCCTCCCCTCCGCTCGCCCCCGCCCATTCCCCTCTCTCTTTTTTTTTCTCTTCTCTTCTCTCCTTTTCCTCTCTCTCTCCCTCTCTCTCGTCTCCTTTTCCCTCTCTCCCTCTTCCTCTCCCGCCTCTCCTCTCTCCCTCTCTCCCTCCCCTCTCTCTCTCTCTCCTTCTCTCCCTCTCTCTCTCTCTCTCTCTCTCTCTTCTCTCCTGCTCTCCCCTCTTTTTTTCTCTCTCTCTCCCCTCCCCTTCCCTCTCCTCTCCCTCCTCTCCCCTCCTCTCCCCTCCCCCTCTCTCTCTCTCCTCTCCTCTCGTCTCCTCTCCTCTCCCCTCCCCCTCGCTCTTCTTTCGCCCCAAAAAAAAAATTTTTTTCCCCCGGGCCCCCCTTGTTGGTTTGTTTTCTCACTTCCTTTTTCGTTGTTTTGGTCCTGCTTTGTGTTTTTTTTTTTTTTCTTCTTTTTTTTTCCCCCCTTCCTTGGGGTTTTTGGGGTTTTCTCTCTTCTTTTTTTTTTTCCTCTCCGGGGGCCCTTTTCCCTTCCCTCCTTAAAACCCCCTTTTTTCGGGGTTCCAAGTATTTGAGTACCACATAAAATCAACTTTACAATGGCCCAAATACATCCCCCAAAGTGTAAAAAGACCAATGCCAACAAATATCCCGCTGTTTTGGCCTTTCCAGATGGCAAAAAGGGCCAAAATTTCGAAACTAGCTAGATATTAAGATACCGATCGGAACCACTTCTTACATGAATGAGTATATTCCCCCGAGTAAAAATGAAACCCCTGGCAGAGAATATTCCTCTGCAATGGGGCCGCCAGAAGCCCCTTAAAGTGAGGCCCACGACCCCCGCCACTCATCTAGGCTAGCACAAACATTGAAGATACTGAATGAACCACTTAGATTGAAATGAGTACATTCCCCAAGAGTGAAATGACCCATACCAACAAATACTCCTCTGCAATGGTGCCGCCAGAGCCCTTAAGTTAGGCCCACGACCCCCGCCCTTATCTAGACTAGCACACACTGAAGATACTGCACATAAACAACTGCAATTAACAATAGCTTTCCCCGAGTGTAAAATGGAGATGCCAAACAATTATTGAAATAGCCATTGTCTTGCCCTTGCCAGAAGTCCTCAAATTGGGTCGGGCTCCGACCCCCGCGAAATACTTTCCTAGACATGGCAAAACATGAAGAGAAACCAGATAAATATTAGGAAGATGGTATGTAATAACTAGGAACCACAGTTTTTCATCCCAAAAAATGTATTGACCAGAACTATGAACTTCCAACGAGAAGGGCCAGATTGTTAAATGTCACCTTTCCCTTCCCATGACGGACCACACGACGAGTTCTCTGCGTTACACGGGAAAGCCAGGGTAACGTTGAATCCTTCCGCGTCTTTTCCCTTCGTGTAGTCCCGTCATGGTAAAGTTGGTATGCTGGAAGGAGTACTATGCCACGTCTGTGCTGTGCAACAATGTATCTCCTTCAGAAAATCAGTGAAACTTGGGGGGGGAAAATAATAGTTAGTGTCTCAAAACCAGGAAGTGAGTCGTGACTGAATTATACGAAAGTACGAAAACAAGTGTGCCCCCGCCCCGCCCCGCTCCGCCCCGCATTTGTCAGCGCGCCTGCCAGACGCCAGGTGCACCGCTCTGCCCACCCGCCCGTGTTTTTCCGTGAGATTTTAAACCAATCTTTTTATTACGCACGAAGGTTAATTTCGTCAATAAACAAGTAAAAAGTAACACAAAGTCACTGAAATGTCTTTTTCTTATTCAATAATGGGATGAAAAGTACAGATGAGATCAGCGCCCGCGAAGGGAATGGTGAAGACATGGTCTGTACTTGGTCTTCGTTTCTTTACCTTTACCGCGATGCGACGATAATCATCGCGGCTCAAATCAGTTTGACGGTACCAATTACGTGACGAAGACATTCTTCACCGAAGAGAACATTTGACAATCTGGCCCGTAGACAACACGACACTCACAAAATCTTCACCTTCTCTTCCCTCCCACCCGTGTAACAGAACTCTAGTGGCCAGATTGTTAAATGTCACCTTTCCCTTCCCATGACGGGACCACACGACGAGTTCTCTGCGCTACACGGGAAGCCAGGGTAACGTTGAATCCTTCTTCGTCTTTTCCCTTGGTGTAGTCTTGTCACGGTAAGGTTGGTATGCTGGAAGGAGTACTATGCCACGTCTGTGCTGTGCAGCAATGTATCTCCTTCAGAAAAATCAGTGAAACTTGGTTGGGAAATAATAGTTAGTGTCTCAAAATCCAGGGAAGTGAGTCGTGATTGAATTAATACGAAAGTACGAAAACAAGTGTGCCCTGCCCCGCCCCGCTCCGCCCCGCATTTGCCAGCGCGCCTGCCAGACGCCGAGTGCACCGCTCTGCCCAGCCCGCCTGTGTCCCCCGGGGAAATTTTAACCACTCTTTTATTACGCACAAGGTTAATTTCGTCCATAAACAGTAAAAAGTAACACAAGTCACAAAATGCTTTATTTATCCATAATGGGTGAAAAGTAGATGAGATCAGCCCCGCAAGAAGTGAGCGCTTCTTGGTCTTCTTTCCCTTTACCGCGATGGCGAAC
>JACEEZ010004840.1:10000-11035 GCA_016584305.1 Chionoecetes opilio | reverse complement strand
TGATCCCACCCCTGTCAAATGCTCCGCAATGTCAAGGAAATGACGTTGTGTCTTTTTGGTCAACGCTTATGCATGTGGTGGACAGATGGAGCAATAGGTCGGCCGCTGACCTGTTTGCTCGGAAGCCAAATTGCTTGATGTTAAAGGTGGTGTGATGTGGAAAAAAGACGATATCTTGTCGGCAATTATAGCTTCCAGCGTTTTGCCAAGAAACTGATAAAAGGGAGAGGGCCTATAGGTCTGGGTCAGTTCTTTTTTCCTTTCTTATGTATTGCCACCACTCTGGCAGCCTTCCACAGGGTGGGCCACCTTCCAGTAGTGAGGCAGTGCTGAAAGATAGTAGAAAGGGGGGCGTTGCTAGCTGAGAGGCGCAAGCGCTTGAGGATTACAGGAACTCCCCACGTGTAGCCTCGCGGGCCTTCTTTTGTAGCTTCCTTATTTTCTTATGTTCTTATGATATGAAGGCTAATGTGTCGGGGCCCCAAGGCCTTTTTTGTGTCGCCCTTTGAACCTAAGTGTCGGCGAACTTCCTCACTATAGTCTATTCATTTAAGCTGGATTCCTGGGAGCGGCCCCGATGCCTAGGCGAGTAGTAACGACGTCGCTGATTGGCTGATAGCTCGGGCAGGGTGGCGATGGTGGTGGTACTTGCCTCGCCGCACCCAAAACCCTGCGTTGCCTCAGAAAATATTCATATTTTTTGGTTTTTACTCATCTCTTACACAAGATAGGCCTATTTTGTTTGCATCAGTAAATCAGGCAGTGATTGTTCAAAAACAACACGCCATTCATAACTCAATAGGGTAAAAAATAAAGTCAGACTGACTATCAAAAGAGTAGGCGACTTTTAGGTTTTCAGTGCATTAAAATGTTGTACCCCTACCCGATATAACCAAGCTACCAGATAATAGTTATGAAAGCTGAGTTACCATCGTGTTCATAATACATTGCTGCATATCATGAGCATAAAAAAAATAATGTAAGACGACACTAATATTAAGATAATTTAAAAGGGAAAAAGTAAAGGAGTGTAAA
>JACEEZ010004840.1:0-5000 GCA_016584305.1 Chionoecetes opilio | reverse complement strand
ATCAAATTTTCTTGCTTTTTCCCCCCTTTATGAAGGAATTTTTTAAAGGGCCCGCTTGTACCTGTCCAAAAGTTTGTTGCTTTCCCTTCAGCTTCTTGCCAAGCCCCCCGTCAATGATGGTAGCAGAGGGGTTGGGATCTCTTCTATCGGGGAAAGAATCAGGTTTGACACTTCTTCTCTGGTGGCCAGGGTTTGGTTGATATCTTTTTCTTTGGTCTTGATGTCTGCCCTGAGTTGCTTGGCAGCCTTTGTTTTGGGGTTTTCCCGGGGGATCACCTCTGGACAGGGTTTCAACTGTTTTTTAGAGATTTATCTTCCCCGAAAGTTCTGCACAGTTAACTGTTGGGAAGATGAGAATTTTTCCATTATGATCTTTGGGTGATTTGAAGAAATCCCCCAAACTCCTTTTCAACCTTTGCCGCAGGTGCTTTTTTGGGGGGCCCTGCACTTTGGTTTTTACACCAAAGCTCTTCATGGAGCCACAAGTTAGAGGTTTAAATCAGTCATATCGGACCTTTGGGGTACCCAAAAGTCCATTTTGATGTAATGAAAGAGCTCACTGTATGACTAACTAACAGTCGCCTCATATATATCTTCATCTTCTTTGTCATCGGCACGACAGCCCCCCCTTTTGTTGATTTCGCCCCTTTGTCGTCTATAGCAGGACCGTGGTAGTGTGCTTCAGCGGCCCCAATACTCTGCTTACAATGCCAATATTTTGGTCCAGTTTCTTTTGGCGGCATTCCTGATTTGCATCAGCTCTCATTCTCTGCACTTCACCAACACTTTTTCGAGTTTCTGCGTTTGGCTACTTTTTTGTTTTCTGCAAAATTGCACTCTACTTTATATGTTCTTTAGGTGCTAGGGGTTTCACGCCCCGCCCTTTCGGGTTTTTCTATTTCAGGACAGCCATTGGTATCTTCTCTTTTTGAGAAGGATGCCCTCTATTTTTTTCTCGTGAAAATCTGCGACATTTTCTGTGGTAATTTAGAGCAGGGATCTCTTTTTGGGAGTGTCTTCAGCCACTCCAATATGGGCTCATGACGCCGATTGAGCGCCCGGGGGGAGTTTTCCAGGAGCGTGATGTTTGGGTGAAATTTTGGTTTTCATTTTCATCGGGAAAAATGAATGATTACTTAGCCCCGGGGCTTTGGTCGGATCAGTACAAGGGTGTAGGTCCGACATCATTTAGCTCGCCCCTCTAAACAAAAAAGAACTGGATTTTGAAAAACATTTTTTTCCATTCTTTCAACGAAATACTTTGGTAAAGATAAAGGGTTTTTAAGACTAAAGATATCAAGATATGGGTTTCTGTGCATATACAGTTTTTTTTTTTTAGCCCCCTAGACGTCAAATATAACATTTAAGAAAATAAGAGTACCCTTTAAAAAAATAACCACACCCTACAAACTCACTCTATGGGATTTTATCGGAAATTTTGTTTTAGAGTTATTGAAAGAAATATGGCGGGAAACGCAATTTTTTCAATTTTGATGAAAACATGCCTCCAAAATTCCGGCTTATTTGTGCAAAAAAAAATTGACAATATAGCAAAAAATGCATGGAGACAAACCGGGGGGAATTTAAATTTTAAATCCTTAGGATATACCCCTTATGCCTACGTTTCACCCCTTTTAAAAATAAAAAAAGGAAAAAAATGAAAAAAATACCCTATGAAAGTGGGTTTTTAACAAAAATATACCGAAAGCTACCAAAATGGAAAGGCTATCATACATTATTTTTTCCCCATTGAGCAACAAACAAAGTGGCACAAGAAGTTTTGCCACCCTTGGGGGGTACCGATATTGGTCCGGCCCTGGACAATTGTGTTTTGGGAGTGTGATACGAGGAATCACTGCTCGTAATAGAAGGGGAGGGAGGGGGCGTGGCTTCCTTTGTGCATATTGACCATAATAAAAAAAAAGACTAAGGTCAAATGGTTGTGTTTGTGGCACTGTAGACTCGCAGCGTTGCTCAAAGGGGGGTTCCCCCCGGGCCCCGGAGGTCGTTAGGGTTCTGAGAGAAACAGTGATATATATATATATTATATATATATATTTTTAAAATCAAAAGACTGGGGCCAAGGGGACAAAAAAAGTGGTAAAACAAAACCCCTTAATTTCCCGTGCCAAAAAGAAGACAGTAAAGAATAAAGAAAGGGGGGTGGGCCAATTTTGTTCGGGAGGTGTTTTATTACTCTTTCTTGAAAAAAATTTAAGTCGTTTAAAGGTTTAAAATAGAAAAAGGAAAGAGTTCCAGATTTTCCAGTGAAAGGGATGAAAGAGTAAAGATACAGATTAACTATTGTTTTAGGAAGATGGACAGAATAGGGATGAGAATGAGTATTAGTCTTGTGCAGTGAGGCCGCGGGAGGGGGGTAGGCATGCAGTTAGCAAGTTCAGAAGAACAGTGCGCATGAAAATAACGGTAGAAGATAGCAAGAGAAGCAACATTGCGGCTGTGATTTAAAGATTGAAGACAATCAGTCAGAAGAGGGGAGTTGATGAGACGAAAAGCTTTTGACTCAACCCTGTTTAGGAGAGCTGTATGAGTGGATCCCCCCCAAACATGTGAGACATACTCCGTACATGGGCGGATAAGACCCCTGTAAAGAGCAAGCAAC
Source organism: Chionoecetes opilio (assembly GCA_016584305.1). NCBI lineage: Eukaryota > Metazoa > Arthropoda > Malacostraca > Decapoda > Majidae > Chionoecetes > Chionoecetes opilio. The sequence goes on along the minus strand of JACEEZ010004840.1, from coordinate 2,377 downwards.
TGGGAGGGAGAAAAAATGGACGCAGACGCCACAGGACACCTAACTTCTTAGAAGCTGTTAACTCTTTGCTTAGAAGCAAAAGAAGATATGTGAGATTTCCAGTTCAGATTGTTTGTAAACTTTAGTCCAAGAATGTTCATTGTAGTAGAAGGAGATAGATGAGTATCATTGAAGAAGAGGGGATAGTTATCTGGTAAGTTTTTTCGTGTAGATAGGTGAAGAAATTGGGTTTTTGAGCTAGACTTAGTAGATCATTGATGAATAATATAAAGAGAGGGGTGATAGGACAGTACCTTGAAGAAAATCACTATTGATAGACTTAAGAGAAGAACAATGTCCGTCTACAGTAGGCTAATGAGTAGGCGTCTGCAAATAGGCTAATCATATGTAAATAGTTTTTTGTCATTTTTGTGTTTAATTTCATTATTCGTAATTTTACTATACACGTACGGCATATTCTTGGAAAATTATTGGGTATTATAATAAAGTCTTCAACCTGTTATATCATTTGAAAGTATAATAATCATAGGGAATATGTTTAGCGACGTCTATACGGCGCCAGTGTGAGACCGCCTTTAGTGGTCAGTGGACAGTAGCTGTACGTGACGAATTAAGTATCTGTGTACCAAAAGACAACCACAGGTTTCACTTTAAAGAAGTAAATTTCATTATCTAAATTTGCTTCAAAAATAACATGTCCTTGACCCATATATTTGTTCATATGACATTTTGCCTTCATCTATCTTATGCCTTATCAACATTATCAATAAACGATTAGTTATTGCATAAGTTATTATCTGTTTTCGTTTTGTTTTTGAGTTAGGGATATTTGTTATTTTATGGTTTTTTTTTTTTTACAGATATGGTTGATTTTTTTGTGTGTAAATGAAACCTCCGTATGAGGTCTCTAAACAAATAGTTTGATATCAGTTATGGTTTTTTTTTTTTTTTTGCATTGTGATTAAACTTAAGAAAAAGGGAAAACTTATTTATTGCTTAAATAATAATAAGATTTTAATTATCAGAAGAAAAATATATATTGTTTTCCTTATGAACTTTAAGTTTATAAAAGAGAAAAAAAGATTTTAATAATGATGTGTAAGAATTTTTTGTAGGGTTCCCTGAGACATGAAAATTATTGCAAGGTTCCAAAAGGGTAAAAAGGTTGAGAAACTCTGCTGTAGAGACTCAGGTTTATAGGGAGCTCGGTAGGTTATTTTTCACTGCTCGAGAGTTATAAAGATGATGAAGCCAAATATTATAGTCGCCTTTTGAGAAATTCTTTCCCGTTGTTTTTGGCTTTACGAGGTGCTTTTGGTGGGATTTGCTTCTCGATTGACTTCCATTCTCTCTCTCTCCCCTCTCTCTCTCTCTCTCTCTCTCTCTCTCTCTCTCTCTCCTCTCTCTCTCTCTCCCCTCTCTCTCTCTCTCATCTCTCTCTCCTCTTCTCTCTCTCCTCTCCCCTCCTCTCTCCTCTTCTCTCTCTCTCTCTCTCTCGTCCCCTCCCTCTCTCTCCTCTCTCTCTCTCTCCTCTCTCTTCTCTCTCTCTCTCGTACTTTTTACGTCCTTGTTTTCTGTGTTTAATCTTCCCTCGTCACTTCTTCCCTGCCTCTCACGGACCAAACCTTTTTCTAAAGTCACTCTTCTTATTTTCGTCGGGAAAGTTTCAGGAGAGCAAAAACTATTCTATTCTCCTCCCCAAAGGGACCAATCTTTTTTAATGGAATTCAGCCCTTATATTCCCGGTCCGTAGAAACTTGTCAGAATATGAGCAATCCTTCATGAGAAACTCCCCACTGACCGTTGCTGACTCTGTTAATTAAGACAATCCATATGGCCTTATAGGCCTATACAGGAGGGATTCCTGCAAAAGGGCTATTGGTTTGATAGCTGGTCTGTATTCTGGGACTGAGAGTGCTGTGAAGTGTGGGGTAGGTGTATTCAGCTTCTTTCCTGTGAATACAGGAGTGAGGCAAGGGTGCGTCTTTGCCCCATCACTTTTCAACGCTTGTATGGACTGGGTATTGGACAAGGTTGTAGATCAAAGTGATTGTGGAGCATCCGTCGGCAACACCAAGATCACTGATCTTGTTTTTTGCCGATGATGCAGTAATCTTTGCTGAGTCGCTGGAGGTCCTGGTGATGGCTCTCGAGGCGCTGCACGAGGAGGCAAAGCCTTTGGAACTTGAGGTCTCCTGGCTCAAGACCAAGATCCAGGTGTTTGGAGACTTACTAGATGAAGCAGTACAGTCTGTTCATGCGTGTGGCGAGGACATTGAGATCTTGGAAAGTTTTACATACCTTGGTAGCGCAGTCCATAATGACGGCGGGTCACGTCAAGAAGCTTAGGGGGCTTAGACGGGCTTAGGGCCCCTCC
>JACEEZ010004839.1:0-21691 GCA_016584305.1 Chionoecetes opilio | reverse complement strand
GTGAAAGGTTCATTTAATTTACTTCTACTTTTATGACAAAAATTGCTAGGAGTTTTCGGGAAAGTAAAAAATCCGAGTTTCCTTTGTGGGTGCAAAGTAACGAGTGAAATGGGTTTGGTCCCTTTTTAGGAAAATTTTCATTCAAGCCCTTTATCTACCTTCCCTTCCCTTTTAAATTTAAAAACTAATGATCCTTTTCTCCATGTAATCCCCGAACCCCAAGGGAGCCGAACAAAATTATTCTTATTTGGTTTTAGATAAAAGGGACAATATTCGATCCCGGGAAAAGGGTGGTAGGGAAGGGGTTTAGGGTGGTGGCGTTTTGGGGGGTTGGGGGTTGTGGGGGGTTGTGTTGGGTGTGGGGTGTGGTGGGGTTGGGGGTTAGGTGTGGGGTTTTGGGTTTGTATTTTTGGGTGTGTGGTGAATTTTGGGTTTGTGTGGTGGGGGGGCTTTGGGTTGTGGGTTTGGTGTGTGGGTTTTTTCATGGTGGGTGGGTTTTTTGGTGGGTGTGTGGGGTGTGGTTTGTTTTGGGGGGTTGGTGGGTGTGGGGTTTGTGGTTTGTGTTGGGTGTGGTTGGTGGGTTTGGTGGGTTGTTGGGGGGTGTGGGGTTTTTTGGGGGTGTGAGTTTGTGGTGTGTGTGGGGTTTGGGGTTGGGGTGGGGGGGTGGTGTGTGGGGGTGTGGGGTGTTTTGGAGTGTGTGGTGTGTGTTTGGTGGGGGGTGTGGTTTTGTTTTTGGGGTGGTGGGGGTGTTTTGGGGGGTTGTGTGAGTGTGTGGTGGGTGTGTGGGGTGGGGGGGGGTTTTGTGTGGGGTGGGTGTGTGGGTTTTTTTTGGGTGTGTGGGTGTGGTGAGTGTGGGGTGTGTTTTTGGGGGGTTGTGTGGTGTTTGGGGGGTTTGTGTGGTGGGCCCTGGGTGGGGTTGGTGGGCGTTTTGATTTGTGTGGGGGTGTGTTGGTGGGGTTTTTGGGTTTGGTTTTGGGGGTGTGGTAAAGGGTCTGGGTGGGGTGGGGGCGTTTTTGGGGTGTGTGCGTGTGGGGTGTGGGTGGGTGGGTGTGTGGGTGTGGGGGTTTGTGTGGTGGGTGGGGTGTGTTTGGGGTGGGGGTGTGGGGTGTGTGGGGTTTTGGTGGGGTGTGTGGGTGGGTTTTGTGGTTGTGGGGGGGTGTGTGGGTGTGTGAGTGGGTGGGGGGGTTTTTGTGTGGTGGGTGTGGGTGTGGTTGTGGTGGGTGGGTGTGGGCTTTTGGGGGTTTTTTGTGGGGTTTTGTGTGGCGGTGGTGGGTTGTGGGGGGCCGGTGGGGGGGTTTTGGTGGGAGGTGTTGGGGGCTTCGTTGGGGATTTTCCGGGGAAATTTTGGGCCAGCCCCCCCTTTTTGCCCCAAATTTTTTACGAAGTTTTTAATTCCCCTCAAAAAGGGCACATATTTGGGATAGAAACCCGCGCCGTCCTTAAAATAAATAGAGGTAGACAAATTTTAAGCCGGCAATTTTTTTTGTTGTTTTTAATTTATCCAATATTTTAGTTTCTTTCAAAAATGCAAAAATGTAAATTTTCTTTTCCCAAACTTTCTTTTTGGGTTTATTTTAAAAATTCCCAAATTCCCCACCCAAATTAAGGGGCAAAAAATTTATTTTTTTCCGTTTTTTTTTTTTATTTTACTTATTTGCGCCCTAAAAATTTTTTTGGGGGCCTAGTTTTTGGGTTTTCATAAGGCTATTCTTTTCTTTTATCGTTTTAAAACATCAATTTGGTATGAAGATTTTTTTAGGGATTGTTATCTTTACTTATTTTTATTTTTTTTATTACCCTCTTTTTTTTTTTAGGGATTTATTACTGTACTTACTCTTAAAACAAAAAAAAGGATTAAATAAACCAAAAAACTCTTGCGGGATCGGATTATTTCCCTTGCTATTTTTCCGGGCGTGTTGCGTAGTAAAAATTTAAAAATAATAATAATGAAAAAACCGATAGAAATTTAATACTAAACTAATAATCAAAATAAAATTAATATTATGATAATGTAAGGGTTGAAAACTATTTTAAAAATTGTACGTATTAATAAAAAATAATGTAAAAGATCTTAAATTTTGGGAAAAAACCCGATGGAAATTTTGATAATAAACAATAAATACCCATTAAGTAATGATTTCACTTTTTTCTTTCTTATCATGCCTTTTTTTTTCCAGTTTTTTAATTTTTTTTTCATCACTTTTGGGGTAACATGGTTGGTCGGTGGGTTTTTAATTCTTTTTCCAGAGGCGTTTTTGTGTCCCCCTTTTTTTTGCATAAACAATTCCCCATCCCGCGTTTTCCAATACTTTCATCCTTGCCCCCCAAAAACACTGCTATTAGGCCTTATAGGAATTTTTTACATATTTTTTTTCATAGTGGTTAGGCGTGTGATAGGGATAGCGGGTTTTCTGACCCCAATCGATACTGGATAATAATAATAATAATAAAAAATTAATTTTTTTCTCACCCCAAAGGGTACAGGAAAAAAAAACAACAACATAATACATAGACAGAGGGAATGAACAAAAAATGTACTAAAGCAAATAAAAGATCAATATATACATGTGGGTAAATTTTAAAGTCAAGGATTTAGTGGGAAGCAGATCCAAAGGGGGGATATGGGGTAAGGGCCCGAGTCGCATAGGTAAATAGAGTTTTTTGTTTTTTGTTTTCAGGGGTTTTCGGAGCTGCCAGGGTGTTTTTTGTGGGGAAAGGGAAATGGGAAAAAAAAGGTTCACAAAAAGGTTGGGGGAAAGAAATTTGGGAAAGGATCAGTGTCTAAATTTGGGCATTTTCCGAAATCAATAGGGAAACTTTAAAAAAGGAAGGCTTGGATTAAAACCCTGCATGCTGGGTGGGGGGTGGAAAATTTGGGTGTAGGTTTGTGTTAAGTTAAAAGGGGAAATACCCCGTGTAAAGGGCTTTTGCGGGCCCCTTGTAGCTTCCTTTTTTTTCCCTTTTTGGGTCTTATGTTTGGGGGTTCCTGGGTTTTCTCCTGCTCACAGGGTAATTTATTTAACTCTTTGGGACCTCCGGGAAAACGCGCGCCAGGGTTTTTCGTGGGATGAATTTACGAGACCCTGTTTATGGGGGGGTTTTTGGGGTCGAAACCGAAAGGGTTTGGGTTTTTGGAAAAACGGTTAGTGTTGTAATTTGGTTTGGAAAGAGATTGGGAGGGGCAACAAAAAAAAAAAGGGAAAAAAAAAAAATCTAGGGGGTTTTAATGTTCTTTGGGGTGTGTGGTGTGTGGTTTTTGTTTTGTGTGTGGGTGTGTGTTTTTTTGTTGTGGTGTGTGTGTTTTGTGGGTGTGGGGTGTGTGGCCCCCCCCCCCCCCCCCCTGGGCCCCCGCGGCACCTTAAAGGGGGCACTCAAAATTCCTCTTTAGGGGCGTTCGAAAATTTAAAGGGAAAAATGTCTTGGAAAAAACCCAAACTTATGCACTTTCGTTCAGTGGTTTTTGGGAAAGGTACTAGGGAAAAACTTAAAAGGGGTTTGGGGGGAGTCCCTAAAAATAAGTCTTGAAATGGGACACTAAAAGGACAAAGGGGTTGTTTTGGGGCCTTTTATAAAAAAAAACTCGTCAAAATATAAAAAAAAAAAGAGAAGAGGAAAATATTTTTTCCCCGCCGCTGATCCCCTTTTTATCCCTTCGCACCACCCTTTGGGTTAAATTTTCCGTTTTTTCCTCTACAGTGACCTTCAAAGACATTTTCCTTTCTTCTTCTTTTATTCCCCCCCCTTTAAAAGAGAAAATAATTAGGCAAGTAGCCTAGGCTAAAAGGCTGGGCTTGGGTTCACTCCTCCCTCTTCAAAGGAAAAAACGCCCCCCACACCCCCTTCCCCGAAACAAGAGATTAAAACAAAGTTATAAAAAAATTTTCCCAAAAAAAAACCAGACGTTTATGGGACCGGGGCATGGGGAGCCGTGAGGAAGCAGTGTCTGTATCCCCGTTCAAACCCTATTTTTATTCAACCCCGGGGGTCTCCGCTGACTCAGACGGGGCGCTAATCAAACCCGAAGTTGAAGTTATAAGTCCGAAAACCTGTCTAAGGGCCTAGTTTGATAAAAAGGGGGTGAAGGGTTTTATTTTGCAGAAACCCTTTAGCAGAAGCCTTATCTGAATTTCTTTTCCGAAGCCGTGTGGGCTGGGCCTTTTCCGTTTTGGGGGAGCCGGGAAAATGTACATTCAATTTTTATGAGATTGGCAAAAAAAAAAATCGCAAATAAATCGTAGGTGGTAAGCGGCTTGGTCCCATGTCGATTGAATCATTTTGAAGGGGGGTTCCTTGCTATCCACTCCAGAGGAATGGATAGCAAGGTGGAGTAAGTGAGAGTAAGTGGAAGGTGGACGTGGGTGGAAAGTGGTCTGGTTCAGCCGTAGAAGTGGAAAAAATTGTGGCTATGAAGCTGTGGATGTGGAAGTGAAAGGAAAGGTTGTGTTGAGGAGGAGAGAGAAGATGATTGGAGAGAAGACGAAACGAAACGAGAGAAAAGGAAAGGAATGGAATGGAAGTGGAGGAAAAGCACTGGTAAGGAGAGGAAAGGAGAGGGAAAGGAAGAAAAGGAGAGGAGAGGCGAGGAAAGAAGAGGAGAGAGAGGAGGGACGTTAGGCAAGAAGGAAAAGTGAGAGATCAATTAAAGTAATCGTCCAGACCCAATTTTTTTTTGCCTAATTATGTTGAATGTACATTCAAAACACGTAATCCACCAAAAATAATTGATTTCCAGGCCTTATTTCCGTAAAAACACGACTTTTGTAAAAAGCGCGCGAATTTTTTTTCTTCCCTCCAACAGGGCTACGCATGTTATTGATGACGTCACAAAAGGGACGCTCCAATATAAACAACACTCGTCTGCCTCTGTGAGACCTGTCGGCAAATGTTATGATGAGCGATTGTACTTCGGTGTCAGACAGTGGATCTGTCGCTGTGATAGATCTAGAGTACGATGCTTAATCTGAGACCGAACTAAATGACGCTGCTCGCGTATATGAGGAAAACGAACCAGATTGTGATGGGAGCCCAACCCTATATGTTTGAGCCAGAGTACGAGGTGGATGAACAGGTGTTAGCAGAGCCTGCTGAGGTTCAACACTACTACACACACAAACACTTCTACACACACACACACAAACACTACTACACACACACAAACACTACTACACACACACACAAACACTACTACACAACACACAAACACTACTACCCCACACACAAACACTACTACACACACACACACACACTACACACACACACACAACACACAACACACACAAAAACACACACACACACACACAACACACTAAACAAACTATACACACACACACCACACAAACACTACTACACACCAAACACACTACACACACACACAAACACTACTACACACACACACACAAACACTACTACACACACAACACACTACACGCACACAACACACTACTACCACACACACACACTACACACACACACACACACACCACACACACCACACAAACACTACTACGCACACACACAACACTACTACACACACACAAACATTACTACACACACACACACCCCACAACACCACACACACACACACACCCCACACACACACACACACACACACACACACACACAACACTACTACACACACACACAAACACTACTACGCACACACACAAACACAAACACTACACACACACACACAAACACTACACACACACACACACACACACACACACAAAACACACACACACACACACACACACACCACACACACACACACACAACACTACTACTACACACACACACACACACAAACACTACATAACACACACACACAACACTACCCACACACACACACACACCCAAAACACACACACACACCCCACACACACACACACCACACACACACACACACAACACACACAACACACACACACACACAAACACTACTACACACAACCCCAAACACTACTACCACACACACAAACACTACTACACACACACACAAACACTACTACACCCACACAAACAGTACTACACACACACACACACACACACACACACAAACACTACTACACACACACAAACACTACTACGCACACCCCACACACACAAACACTACTACGCACACACACACACACAAACACACACGCACACACCACACACACAAACACTCTACGCACACACACACACACAACACTACTACCACACACACCACACACCGCACAAACACACTACACACACCACACACACAATCACTACACACACAAACACTACTACACACAACACAAACACTACTACACACAAACACAAACACTACTGACACACACACACAGCAGCGCGTGAAAGGAGCTCCTTTTGCTACTCACCGAGGCGTGGCGCATCGTCTCTGCATTGCCATGAGCGTTTGAAGTCGGGAATTTACAGATTTTGATTGAGGATTATTCAAAAGCGGCTGACTGGATGCAAGAAGTGGAAAACATATTGTTGATACACTCGAAATGGCTATACTCTAACTACTCAAATCAGGAATTTGATTGAAATGGTCCTGACGATTACTTAATATTTTAACACGAGGGAGGAGAAGGCAGGGTGGAGAAGGGGAAATAGAAGAGAAGGAGAGAGGAAAGTAGGAAAAGAAAGAGATGTAAGTAAGGGCGTGAGGAAATGAGGAAATGGGTGGTGATTGAGTGGTGTTCTGCAGGATTAAGCGCGTGTCAAATTATAATCAGAGTGTGGAAGGGAGCTGCGTGGAGTGTGTTTAGGGTGTGAGGGGAGGCCGAGAGGGAAGAGTGAGTGTAACGATGAAGAAGGGATAAAGGGTGACGAGGAGGATAGTGAAGTAGTGAGAGAGGGGAGAATGGAAAGGAAGGAAGGAAGGAAGGAAGGAAGGGAGATAATGAAAGGTAGAAATGAGAGAGAGAGAGAGAGAGAGAGAGAAAGGAGAGGAGGAGAGAGAGAGAGAGAGAGAGGAGAGAGAGAGAGAGCGAGAGAGAGAGAGAGAAAAGGAGAGAGAGAGGAGAGGAGAGAGAGAGAGAGAGAGAGATTATCCCAGCAACCTGTGGCTTAATAACATAACATAAATTAATCTTTATTTAAAATATTAAGATGTGATTACAGGAAGCAAAAACAACTTAGGAAAGAGCCCGAGGGAGAAGGAAGGCTAGGCGTGCTGCTGTGCTAGCCTGGGCTTTGTTATGCTTAGGTTAACCGAGGCTGTGTTGTGCTGTGCCTGCCGGGGCTGTGTTTGAAGAAGCAGAACTGCGCCTAATTAGAACATGAGAAAATAAGGAAGCTACAAGAGCCGCGAGGCCTACACGTGGTAGTTCCTGTTTGAGGGTCGTGCGTGGCTGTGTGAGGCGCTGTGAGATTTTAAGGCAAGTTATATTTGGCAAAATGGAACTCTTGGGTTAGGTAAGGTAAAATTAGGTCAGGTTAGGTTTCGAAGGTTTGTGTATTTTTTGTTTTTTGTTTTTAGGTTAGTTTATGGTAGACTAATTTAAGTTATGTTTGGTTAAGCAAGGTAGGTTGATGTACTGTTTCGCTTTTAAATTAGGTATGAGCGTAAGGTAAGGAAGGGTAATAGAGAATCACAAGTGCTTGTGGGCCCTTCGGACCCACGTGTTGATGTTTGTAGTAGTAGTATATATTAGACAACATGTGATTGCAAACTCCAATCGTGTTGTTGCTGTCGTTGGTCACTGGTCAAAGTGCCTCGGGGTAGACCACGTTCCGTGTGATTCCAACCCTTTGTGTTCCGTGTGATTTCAACACACACACTCACACACGCCCACAAACGTTAAGTCCATGAGTCTACTGAGTTTGTGGAATGCGGCAAGACGGTACCGCAGAGTTTTTCCTTTAATCTAATACTCCTAAAAGTGTTTTTAGCCCAAAACCCCCCTTTAAAATTATTCAATCGACATGAGACGAAGCCGCTTACCACCTACGATTTATTTGCGATATTTTTAGCTTACTCTCATCAATATTGAATTTACAGTTTCGGCTACCCAAAACAGACAGACACACACACAGACAGACACACGGCTACTCCTATAGTATATTAGATTAAGGTAAGATTTTTAACATTTTGCTTATGATATGATATATATTTATTAGAGAGATTTGAATAAGAAAGATTGAGAGGTGGACACACACTAAGGTGGTGTGCTTTGAACTAATTATAGAAATAATTCATTGCTCCACCTTGAACTAATCGTTGGATTAGTCATGTGGTCCACCTTGAAGTATTGATGTGCTCCACCAAGAACCAATTGTATAATTAATTCTTATGGCTAAAGCTCATCATCTCTTCGCAATTTTACTCTCTTTGGTGAGTATTGTTCACCTTTGTTCTAGGGACTTTTTTTCAAATCAGCTATTACATCGCACAGCATCTCTATTTTTTCTGCCCTTGTCTGGTTGTGTTTTATTATTTCCCAAAGTTTTTCCATCTCTTGTCGCATTTTTTTCATTTTTTCCTCATACTGCTGCTTAACAATATCCAGACTTTCAACTGTCGAATTTACCACAGACACTGTCCTGTTTGGTTCCTTTAAAGTAACCACACTTTCAAGCCGTCGTATTCTCGCGCTACTGTCTCGTTTAGTTCCTCTACACATAGTATAGAGGGATGGCTTGCTCTTCTTGGGTCTTGGCATTGTTAGTCAAGCTTTGATTAAATTATATTCAATTTTCTCACCGCACCTTTAAAGGAAATTTCCCGGTAAATTATAGCAAAATCTTTCCCTAAATGTTGCTTAATAAACCGGTGAACATATTATCATCATTGTCATTATCATTATTATTATCATTATTATCCATATTACTATAACTAGTAGAAGTTTCCCGTAATATGTATGATGTTTATAAAGACAATTCGAGTGGCTTTGTACACGTAATACCGTACATAAGACTATATCTCTCTCTCTCTCTCTCTCTCTCTCTCTCTCTCTCTCTCTCTCTCTCTCTCTCTCTCTCTCTCTCTCTCTCTCTCTCTCTCTCTCTCTCTCTCTCTCTCTCTCTCTCTCTATCTTATCTTATCTTATCTTTACGTCTCATAGCGTCTTGTCATGTATCATAACTCCTATTATACCTCCCTTTCCTTCCTTCCTTCCTTCCTTAATTTCCTTCGTTTCCTTCCTTCCTTCCTCCCTTTCCTCTCTTCCTTCCCCCCCTTCCTTCCTCCCCTTCCTTCCTCCCTTCCTTAATTCCCTCCTTTCCTTCTTCCTTGCCCCCCTTCCTTCCTCCCTTCCTTCCTTCCCTACTTTCCTTCCTTTTCTTCCTTCCTTTCCTTCCTTCCTTTCCTTTCCTTCCTTCCTTCCTTCCTCCCTTTCCTCCCTTCCTTCCCCCCTTCCTTCCTCCCTTCCTTCCTTCCCTCCTTCCTTCCTTCCTTTCCTTCCTCCTTCCTTCCTTCCTTCCTTCCTTCCTTCCTTCATTTCCTTCCTTCCTTCCTTCCTTCCTTCCCTCCTCCTTTCCTCCCTTCCTACCTTCCTTCCTTCCTTCCTTCCTTCCTTTCCTCCCTTCCTTCCTTCCTTCCCTTCCTTCCTTTAATCAGTTCCTTCAATCCACGTCGCCTCTCCGCCGGGCATGTCATCAGAGTCGCTACTTCTCCGGCCCTTCTGGTTGTTTATCTTCGTTTCTCATCAAGTCTGACTGGAGGTGGCGGCAGAGAGGAGGTCGCGGACTCACGGGCAGAGAGACTACGTTTACTTCCCCTCTTCACCCACACACACTCTCCCCCCTCCCTCTCCCCATCACACCATCCCTTCATCCTCCCACCACTCCCCACCTCTCCCCAACACGCACTCTTAACCCCTTCACGCCCAGATCTTTCCTTTGCTATATAAAATCGTCAGTTGTTAGCTATAGAATTACGTAAAGTGACTTACTACACCGTTTAGCTCGTGCACAAGGATACTAAACAGGTCATATCTATAAAACATTGCTTATATCTATTAGAATCGTCTGATGGTAGTCAAATTACAATTAAAATTACGTTCTGCACCTCAAGGGGTTAAAGTAGTCGTCCAGACCATTTCATCATTCCTGATTTAATGCAGTCAAATCATAGCCATTGACGAGTATATCAACAATACGTCGTCACTTTTTGTATCCAGTCAGCCGTTTTTAAATAATCCGCAATCAAAATCTGCAAATTCCCCGAGTTCTCAAAACGCACTCAAGATTTGCAGACGCTCAGGCTCAGGCTCCGTGACGTACCATCAGGGAGGCTCATCTTCCCGCGCTGATCAGAGGCACGTAAACACAGAGATAAATATAATAGTACTTGAAGATATTTGGGTGTTTCTGATAGATTTGTTTTGCTATATGCCACATGCATGCATCCTTTATGGGTGCAGCATGCTTCCTTCCCACACACACGCCTGCACACCGACACCCTTCCCACACACACGCCTGCACACCGACATCCTTTCCACACTCACGCCTCCGTCCCACACACACGCCTTCACACCGACACCCTTCCCACACTCACGCCTGCACACCGACACCCTTCCCACACACGCCTCCTTCCCCCACACACGCCTGCACACACGCTTCCTTCCTACACACACGCCTGCACACCGACACCCTTCCCCACACACGCCTGGGAAATACTTTGGAACTCATCCTTCGGCTTTGACTGAAATGAACTACCGCCACTGTATTGTATGCTTATTATACTTCACATCTGTAAAGGTTCCAGCGTGCGCTCAGCCTTGGTTACCCACACGACCGCTATGAAATATGAGGTGCCTCAAAAAATTCTAAGTCCAGTTAGGTTAGGTTAGGTATACTTTGTGGTTAAGGTTAGGTTAGGTTAGGTATACTTTGTGGTTAAGGTTAGGTTAGGTTAGGTATACTTTGTGGTTAAGGTTAGGTTAGGTTAGGTATACTTTGTGGTTAAGGTTAGGTTAGGTATACTTTGTGGTTAAGGTTAGGTTAGGTTAGGTATACTTTGTGGTTAAGGTTAGGTTAGGTTAGGTATACTTTGTGGTAAGGTTAGGTTAGGCTAGGTTAGGTTACTTTGTGGTTAAGGTTAGGTTAGGCTAGGTATACTTTGTGGTTAAGGTTAGGTTAGGTTAGGTATACTTTGTGGTTAAGGTTAGGTTAGGTTAGGTTAGGTATACTTTGTGGTTAAGGTTAGGTTAGGTTAGGTATACTTTGTGGTTAAGGTTAGGTTAGGTTAGGTTAGGTATACTTTGTGGTTAAGTTAGGTTAGGTTAGGTTAGGTTAGGTATACTTTGTGGTTAAGGTTAGGTTAGGTATACTTTGTGGTTAAGGTTAGGTTAGGTATACTTTGTGGTTAAGGTTAGGCTAGGTTAGGTTAGGTATACTTTGTGGTTAAGGTTAGGTTAGGTATACTTTGTGGTTAAGGTTAGGTTAGGTTAGGTATACTTTGTGGTTAAGGTTAGGTTAGGTATACTTTGTGGTTAAGGTTAGGTTAGGTATACTTTGTGGTTAAGGTTAGGTTAGGTATACTTTGTGGTTAAGGTTAGGTTAGGTTAGGTTAGGTTAGGTTAGGTATACTTTGTGGTTAAGGTTAGGTTAGGTTAGATTTTTACATATAGTGACTTTGATGATTTTTTTGGGGAGCCATAAATCACTTATATTTGCTTCCCCCACCCAAAAACCCCGTATTCCCGCCAGTTCCCCAGGCTTGTTGGCTATAGGTGGAAGAAAAAAAGAATAGGGGTGAAGGACTTCTTCCAAAGTTTTACCCACGCCTGCACACACGCCTCCTTCCCACACACACGCTTGCATACACGCCTCCTTCCCACACACACGCCTGCACACACGCCTCCTTCCCACACACACGCCTGCAGACACGCTTCCTTCCCACACACACGCCTGCACACCGACACCCTTCCCACACAGACGCCTGCACACACACACGCCTGCACACACGCCTCCTTCCTGCACACACGCCTCCTTCCCACACACACGCCTCCTTCCCACACACACGCTTCCTTCCCACACACACGCCTGCACACCGACACCCTTCCCACACACACGCCTGCACACACGTCTGCACACCGACACCCTTCTTACACACACGCCTACTTCCCACACCACACGCCTGCACACACGCCCTCCACTCACGTGTGTGTTGTGTGTTGTATGTGTGTGTGTGCAGGAAGGGTGTTGGTGCGCAGGCGTGTGTGCAGGCGTGTGTGTGGGAAGAGTGTCGGTCACAGCGACAGATTCACTGTCTGACACCGAAGTACAATCGGTCATCATAACATTTGCCGACAGGTGTCAGACAGAGTGTCTGCGGGCGTCCCTATTCTGACGTCATCAATAACAGTCGTAGCCCTGTTGGAGGGAAGATTTTTTTTTTCGCGCGCTTTTTACAAAAGTCGTGTTTTTACGGAAATAAGGCCTGGAAATCAATTATTTTTGGTGGATTAGGTGTTTTGAATTCAACATAGTCAACATAATTGAAGTCAACATAATTAGGCAAAAAAAAAATGGGTCTGGACGACTACTTTAAGAAGACAAATGGCATTTTTAGCGTATAATATAGTTTTGGTTTCTACGTTTGACGGAAGAAAGACATAAGAAAAATGATTCCCATATATATATATATATATATTTTTTTACATCTGTGCCTATAGCGCCTGTAGGCAGTGGTGACCCAGGGTTCGGATGGTAGGCTCTGGAGGTTCACTTGCGGGCTCTGATGGCTGGTCCTCGCCCGTGGTGGCGCAGGCAGGATTCTTATAGTGACGCCTGTGAGGTTCATGCCGCCCCCCCCCCCCCCCCCGTGCCCTCCAATGCACTCGCAATCGAAGGTAGAGTTGATGGGCAGGGCATGTGGGTGTTCTTAGGCCACTCGACGGTGCAGAAAGGTTTTGGTTTTCTTCGGGTATCGAACTCGGGTCACCGAGAACGCCAGTCGGAGACGCTAACCACTCCGCTACCGCCTCCCCGTATATAAATAACATGCCTTGGTTTTGCTTTATTTGATGGCTTTTCTTGCATGTTTGACTTGTGGGAATGCTTACTGTCCCCCTACACACCTGACACGCTGCCTTGCCCTTATTAGTGTCATTAGAAGGTTAGTTCACGTCCGCAGATAATTTTTAAAGGTTAATTCATGTCCGCAAATAGTTTCTAAAGGTTAATTCACGTCCGCAAATAGTTTTTAAAGGTTAATTCACGTCCGCAGATTGTTTTTAAAGGTTAATTCACGTCTGCAGATAGTTTTTAAAGGTTAATTCACGTCCGCAGATTGTTTTTAAAGGTTAATTCACGTCCGCAAATAGTTTTTAAAGGTTAATTCACGTCCGCAGATAATTTTTAAAGGTTAATTCATGTCCGCAAATAGTTTTTATAGGTTAATTCATGTCCGCAGATAATTTTTTAAAGGTTAATTCACATCCGCAAATAGTTTTCAAAGGTTAATTCACGTCCGCAGATAATTTTTAAAGGTTAATTCACGTCCGCAGATAGTTTTTAAAGGTTAATTCACGTCCGCAAATAGTTTTTAAAGGTTAATTCACGTCCGCAGATAGTTTTTAAAGGTTAATTCACGTCCGCAGATTGTTTTTAAAGGTTAATTCACGTCTGCAGATAGTTTTTAAAGGTTAATTCACGTCCGCAGATTGTTTTTAAAGGTTAATTCACGTCCGCAGATTGTTTTTAAAGGTTAATTCACGTCCGCAGATTGTTTTTAAAGGTTAATTCGCGTCCGCAGATTGTTTTTAAAGGTTAATTCACGTCTGCAGATAGTTTTTAAAGGTTAATTCACGTCTGCATATAGTTTTTAAAGGTTAATTCACGTCCGCAGATAATTTTTAAAGGTTAATTCATGTCCGCAAATAGTTTTTATAGGTTAATTCATGTCCGCAGATAATTTTTTAAAGGTTAATTCACATACGCAAATAGTTTTTAAAGGTTAATTCACGTCCGCAGATAATTTTTAAAGGTTAATTCACGTCCGCAGATAGTTTTTAAAGGTTAATTCACGTCCGCAAATAGTTTTTAAAGGTTAATTCACGTCCGCAGATAGTTTTTAAAGGTTAATTCACGTCCGCAGATTGTTTTTAAAGGTTAATTCACGTCTGCAGATAGTTTTTAAAGGTTAATTCCGTCCGCAGATTGTTTTTAAAGGTTAATTCACGTCCGCAGATTGTTTTTAAAGGTTAATTCACGTCCGCAGATTGTTTTTAAAGGTTAATTCGCGTCCGCAGATTGTTTTTAAAGTTAATTCACGTCTGCAGATAGTTTTTAAAGGTTAATTCACGTCTGCATATAGTTTTTAAAGGTTAATTCACGTCCGCAGATAGTTTTTCAAGGTTAATTCACGTCCGCAGATAGTTTCCAAAGGTTAATTCACGTCCGCAGATAGTTTTCAAAGGTTAATTCACGTCCGCAGATAGTTTCCCAAGGTTAATTCACGTCCACAGATGGTTTTTAAAGGTTAATTCACGTCCGCAGATAGTTTTTAAAGGTTAATTCACGTCCGCAGATAGTTTCCAAAGGTTAATTCACGTCCGCAGATAGTTTCCAAAGGTTAATTCACGTCTGCAGATAGTTTTCAAATGTTAATTCACGTCCGCAGATAGTTTTTAAAGGTTAATTCACGTCCAAAGATAGTTTCCCAAAGTTAATTCACGTCTGCAGATAGTTTCCAAAGGTTAATTCACTTCCGCAAATAGTTTCTAGCATCATTAATTATGAATGCTGCCAAGTTAAGTACGATGGAAACATTTCGTAATTATTGAAAGGTCGTAATGAGTGTATTAACTATGAGTGCAAGACTATTATTGTTATGCGTGTGTTTAAAAGTATATCAGTACGATGTATATTAGGGTGATGATAATACTAACGAAAGTGTATTACATGTGTCATTATTACCGACTGTGACTGGGAGTGAATTCTAGCGATTGCATGAAGCATTTTAAACAGCCTTACGCGTGTTGCATTATGCTAATGACCGACGGACAAATACACCAGTATATATTCTGCTCGATTGCCTGTAAAAAATGTAATCCCTGGAAAAATGTTACTTTGCTAATGGACCTCGAGCGCATAGTGTTTGTGTGGGATTTTTAACACATAATAGCAGTGCATACATAATTTACCTATTTGTATGTCTAGCTAAACATTCATCTACCTATATGTATATTTGTATAGGTATAGGGTATTTTATCTACCAACCGTTTTCATCCATTCACTCTACCTTTAGTATATTTTTCTACTTTCAATGTTACAGCGACGAAAAGTGTATATGTAGTATGTCTATTTAAAGATGTATGTTTGTATAGGTCTACTCGTAATTATCAAACCATTTTCATCCATTCACTCAACCTTTATTTTGACTTATTACTTATTATTTACTTACACTTTACTTATTTACCATATTTCTATGTTTATTTCTCTATTTTTAGATGTTACAGCGACGTAAACTATGTATATATGGCTATTTATACATCCATCTACTTATATGCATTTTTGTATAGGTATATATATTTTTGTATCCGTCAAACCGTTTTCACCCATTCACTCTAGCTTTAAGTTTATTTTTTCTACTTTAATAATGTTACAGCGACGAAAACATAAAGTAGCCTAGAGTAGTGTGACACGCCTGGCAGCCACCTCGCTCCTCGTCGGAAAAACATGTAAAGTGGGTGCTCTGAGCGGGCCTGGAGTGGCGGGAAGAGGCGGGAAGAGGCAGCCACACATTCCCGGGACAGCGGGTGGAAATAGAGGAAAATAAAACTAGTGATGGAAAGCAATGACACGAACCTTTTTCCAACCAAGAGCAGAAAATTAATGACGATGGTAATAGTAATGATAATAGAAACAGCTATAATAATGAAGATAATAATAGAAAACAACAATAATAATGATAAAAGATGATAATAATAATGATAGTAATAATGATAATAATAATGAACAATTAATTCTAGATGATAGTTATTAGTATCATTATTGGTATTGCTATTATCATCATTATTATTGTCATTATCATCAACACTATCATCATTGTGTTGGTATTGAGCTTCATTATTACTTCCATTTCCTTCATTTAGCTTATCTTGATTCTATTTCCATCTTATCTTCTTCCAATATTCCTGTCACCATTCACGTCTTTCTTCACATCCCTTATCTATCTCCTCCTTCTCTCCTTCCTCTCCCATCCTCTACCCTTCTCTCCCTCCTCCTTCTCTTCTCACCTTCCTCCACCCCTTCTCTCCTTCCTCCACCCCTTCTCTCCCTCCTCCTCCCTTCCTCCACCCCTTCTCTCCTTCCTCCAACCCTTCTCTCACCTCCTCCCCCCCTTTCCCTTCTCCTTCCTCCAAACCCTTTCTCTCCCTTCCTCCCCCCTATTCTCTCCTTCCTCCACCCCTTCTCTCCTCCTCCTCCCTTCCTCCACCCCTTCCATCTTTCTCCAACCCTTCCCTCTCCCCCTCTCCTTCCCTCCTCCCATCACAGGGCATTGTTCCTCTCAATCTCTCCCTCCTTTACTCCTTCCTCCCCCCTGACGGATCTTTTTCCCTTAATAACTTTTTGGTTGGGGTATCCTCGGGAAATTGGTGGTAGGGGTGCGTTTTATAATGACGACGAGGCTGGAGGGACGAGATGGGGAGAGTTGATGAAGGTTTTCCATGAACGCGTGGTGTGTGAACAGGTGTTCCTGGTGTATGAAGAGGATGTAATTATTGAGCTCAAGTTTGTGTATAGGTGTGTTATATTTAGACAGAAAGACCATTAACTGATGTGTGGAAGAGAAATTTTGAGGAGATATTAGTTGAGAATAGATGCACTGGTGGTGGTTGTGTATGTGTGTGTGTGTGTGGGGGGGGGTTTATAAGGAATGGCACATGGGTATGATGTATGGGTGTAATTTTCACACACTAAAAGAGATGGAGACAAGCTCAATGCTGTAGAATGAACGCGGATCTAGCCAAGCTCGCCTCCATAATATTTAGTTCTGGTGACGAAATTTTGAGATCAAAGGTTTATTTATGGAGGAGAATGTGAAATTCTTTTTGTAGTGGATCAGAAATGAATCATCACAGCGAAATATGCTCCTTCATTATCACTATGCCGACTTTTTTCATGCAACTGTAATAAAAAAACGTGCAACAAATCGTCATTATTAACGGATATCAATACTTTATAATTCGCCTTTGATAGAACAGAATACTTTGCTGAGCTGCTGCTCGCATTTTTTTTCCTACGTAGGTGATTGAATCGGAAAAAAAGTTAAAGTAGGGTATCGTCCCGCCCCGGAGCATTGCGTCCCGGCCCATGCCAACACCGGTACCCTGTTTGTTGCCTGCTTCCCGGAGGCTGCCTCACGTAACCACGCTAATTGGCTACCCCTCTCTGTCTCTGTCACCCGTACCCCCTATCTCTCTCTCTACTCTCTCTCTCTCATCTCCTCTCTCATCTTCTTCTCTCTCTCTCTCTCTCTCTCTTTACCCCTTCCTTCGTCTTATTCACTGTCGTTTTGTTAATTCCATTGGCTAACTTTCCTCCTTCACTTATTTATCTATAGTGTGTGTGTGTGTGTGTGTGTGTGTTAGTGTGTGTGTGTGTGTGTGTGTGTGTGTTAGTGTGTGTGTGTGTGTGTTAGTGTGTGTGTGTGTGTGTGTGTGTGTGTGTGTGTGTGTGTGTGTGTGTGTGTGTGTGTGTGTATGTGTGTGTGGCTGCCGAGGCGAGATACTGATAGGATGTGTCAGGGCCTTGGTCTCTCCGCCACAGGCACGTTGGCGACATGCTCCTGACACTCTGCTGTTGCTGGAGAGGCAGAGGAGCAGAGAGGGAAGGGATGCTGTCAAGTTCCATATGTCGTACTTGAATTTCAGCCTCGAAAATAGCCCTCAGCCTTGAAATAGATAAACTGCCTGGTGTGGCTGCTGTCAAGTCTGTGTGGAGCCTGTGAATGGGTGCAGTGGGCGTGCGGCAATGACTGCTGGAAAGGTAAGGAAACATTCACATTCCTACCACGAGTTACAGCCGTGCCTCTCACACCTACGCTTTCCCAGGCTTGGTTAATACCCTTGCCACACACGCACACACTGTCTGTCAGCCTCGCCTGACGACCCACAACTAAAGCCTGCCTGCTTTAATTAAACACTTGCTTTCCTATCTTGCGTGTAGGTCCCACAACCTCCCAGCACTTCTTGCTTCGGAAATTCCCCGCATTATGATTTTGATGAGATTTTTTTTTACGTATTTGAAGATATTCGTTGAGAAAGAAATGGTATGAAAAAAATCGAAAAGATGATAATTCGCCAATTTTGCCATACTAATACATAGCAGCGGGTCTGTGTGTGTGTGTTTTTGTTTGTGTGTGTGTGTGTGTGTGTGTGTGTGTGTGTGGTGTGCGTGTGCGTGTGCGTGTGCGTGTGCGTGTGCGTGTGTGTGTGCGTGTGCGTGTGCGTGTGTGTGTGTGCTGAACTTCTACTCGGCTTTTTCGATCCGTAGCAGCCCAGCAGAGACAGTCAGTGGGCGAGTCCTGAGGTGCATTTATCACCACCTCGCTTTCCAGCCTTGGTCAGCTTCATGGTACACGCCTTGTGCTGCATTACTTACTATTTCACCACCCACTGCTTGCCCAACTGACATTTATTTACATCAGATCAGAGAAAGCCGCGAGAATAGTTGGTAAATACTCTGTAGCATTGTTGTTCGCTCAATTTAGTTTGTCATTCTGTAATTGTTATCATTTTACAACTCTCCTCTGCTTGTAATACTGTGATGCGTGAATTTGCAAGCCCAGGAGAGAATTAAAAGCGGGGTGAAAACAGGTATGTGAGAGGTGTGCTGAAACTTTCCTGACGGGTAAGTTGAAACAGGTGCATGTAAAACAGGTGCACGGAAACAGGTGTGTGATAGTAGTTGTAAAGCACATGTGAAAGGACAGATGTAAAGGAGTAGCAAGGATATGGGGCGAGGGTAATTGTTGTAGGTAAATATGACAGGTTGCCTATATAAGTGGTTTTGAATTTTGTAGTGTGTGTGTGTGGTGTTGTGTGTGTGTGTGTGTGTGTGTGTGTGTGTGTGTGTTGTGTGGTGTTGTGTGTGGTTGTGTGTGTGTGTGCTTGTGTGTGTGTTGTGTGGTGTGTTGTGTTGGTGCGTGTGTGGTGTGTGTATATATGTCGTGTGTGTGTGTTCCACTTGTCTTGTCTTGTCCTTTCCCGCAAGCTGCTCCGGTCGCTAGTTTTCACCCTCGCAGTGCGAGCTTGGAGCTTTATTACCGATCTTTGGGCATGTGGACCTCACACACCACACCCTCCCTCTCCTGCTAAGGGGGACAGTAACCACCCGAATTGTCAGGAAAAATCCCCCGGAAGGGGAGGATACGAAAACCGGGCCCAACCCCCAGCGTGGGGGTCCAGCACGTTATCAACCCGACCATCGCGCGGGTGTAAAACAAAAACAGTCGTGTGTGTGTGTGTGTGTGTGTGTGTGTTTTGTGTGTTTTGTGTGTGTGTGTGTGGTGTGGGGTCTGTGTGTGTGTGTGTGGGGTTTTTTATTCATGTATTCGTGTTCTCCTTCAAAAACCCTACTACTTATATTTTTGTCCCCTGTTGTGTTCCCTGCTGCCTCCACCTCGTCCTGCTCGTGTCCCTGCAGCGGCGCGGCTCACACTTCCTCAAAACTCACCTTGTTTTGATAGAACCAACCCGTCACCGGCAGGCTATTTGTCTCCCTGCAATTATTGATTTTTAAAGGGTTCCTTTTTTTTAGTTGTCAGAGAGAATGAGAGAGAGAGAGAGGAAAAGAAGAGAGAGAGAGAGAGAGGGGAGAGAGAGAGAGGGGAGAAGAGAGAAGAGAGAGAGAGAGAAGAGAGAGAGAGAGAGAGAGAGAGGAGAAGAGAGAGAGAGAGAGAAGGGGAGAGAGAGAAGAGAGAGAAGAGGGGCATTTTGGTTAGTAAAAAATCATTCATGTATATATTTGTTTTTTTTCTTTTAAAATGTTTGATATAGTACAACAAATTTACACAAGCGTTCAATATTCCATTTATACGCAGTTGTTTTCGTCAGTTCCCGAGCGTCAATCCCAAATTTCAGTATTGCACAAAATTGATGTCGACCACTCAGCGTTCGTACGTGAAAACAAAGGGTTTGGGGGTTTTTTACGATTCCTGGAGCTGTTAGTCGACCTGAGGACTGTGAGGACCTTGTAGTGTCGAGTCTACTTGAGGGAAAATGTCAGGGAAAAGCGCTGTATGTGTAATAATACCCGTTCTGTCCTTTCCTAATGCAAGATTAAACCCTATCTTCACTCTTTCATCCCCGTTCTGTCCACTTCCTAATGCAGAGTTAACCAGTTTTCACTCTTTTACCCCTTTTTGTCCATTTCCTAAACAAAAAGTTAAACCCGTTCTCACTCTTTCATCCCGTTTTTCCTCTTCCTAATGCAAAAGTCAACCGTATTTCCTTTTTCATCCCCTTCTGTCCCTTTTCCTAATGCAAGAGTTTAAAAAAATATCTTCACTCTTTCATCCCGTTCTGTCCCCCTTTCCCAAAGCAAAGTTAAAGTTCTTCACCCCTTTTATCCTTCTGTCCATTTCCTAATGCAAAAGTTAACCCCGTATCTTCACCTTTCATCCCGTTCGTCCCTCTTCCCTAATGCAAGAGTCAACCCTATCTTTACTCTTTCATCCCTTTCACTGGGAAAAAATCTGGGAAATCTCCCTTCCTGTTTTTATTTTTCCCCTTTCCCAGACTTAAATTTTTTCAAACGAGAAATATAAGAAAACCCCCTGAACTAAATTTGGGCCCCCCCCCTTTTTCTTTTTTCTCTGTTTCTTTTTGGGAACTGGGAATACGGCTTTTTGTTCCTTTTTTTGGTTTGCCCCCTTTGGGTTTTCCCTTTTTGGTTTTTAAAAAAATATAATAGGGGTTTAAAGGGGTGTAATGATAGGACAGTGGATCGTTGGGGTGTAGGTATCACACATCTCCGGGTTTCTTTGTGGGTTATGTACGGCTTAGAGACAAGGGTGGTTGTGGGATGGAGTGATAAAATGCACTCCCTTCTCTTCCCCATTAGGAGCTGGGAAGAAGTTAGATTAATAAAAAAAAAGTGAAGGGTGATCTTTTAAAAGCCTGATCGCTTTGTTTTGTTTAGTAACGGAAAATGGGATCAAATGGCATTATTCTTCATTATCGTTATTTTCCTTGTTATTGTAAATATTTTTATTGTTCCCATTATCATTACACTTTTGGTTTTTTTTTGTTTTTTTTTTTTTGGTTGTTGTTGTTGTTGTAGTGATTCCGGTTTTTTACTTCATGTTTTTTTCTCTGTTTATTCCCCCAGAACCCCGGAAATGGGAAGACCACGGAATCTTGAATGGCTGTAGGTAATAAAAATTTTTTTTCTCACTTTTAACCCATTTTTAACCCCCCTTTACCCCAGATCTTTCCTTTGCTAAAAAAAGTCGGGGTCGAGCCATAAAAAATTACAAAATAAATAAATAAAACAAAATTTTTTAGTCGACAAGGATACAAACGGGCTATTATAAAACATTTCTTTTATTTTAAAAATCATCTAAAGGGGGTAATTAAAGGAAATTTAAACTCTGGTCTCAAGGGGGGTTTAAACCTTTACTTCCCCTTTCCCGATATCGTCTATAGTTTTCCCCCTATATCTCATGTCCCCTTTCTCTCCTTTTCCTCCCCCCAAAACCCCTCTACAATACTAATCCCCTTTCCCCCCCTCTCATTACCCCCCAAAA
>JACEEZ010004838.1:52500-62269 GCA_016584305.1 Chionoecetes opilio | reverse complement strand
ATATTATAATAATATATCAATATATATTATAATTTAATTTATATTTTATTTAATAAATTTATATTTATTATATATTTTATATATAATATATATATTTAGATAAAATATATATATATATATATGTATATATATATATATATGATAGGGTAATATATATGTATATATATATATTAATATATGTTATATGTATATATATATATATATATGTATATATTATATATATATTATTATATGTATATATATATATATATATAGTATTTTAATATTGTATATATATATATATGTATTTATATTTTATATATAATATGTATATATTTATATATATATATATTATATATATTTATATTATTTATATATTGTATATATATATTTTTATATTATATATGTATGTTATTTTATATTATATATATGTATTTATATTTTATTATTATATATTGTTTTATATCTATTATATATATCTTTTTATCTATATATATTTTTATTATATTTATTATTATATATACTTTATTATATATATTATATTCTATATTATATTATTTATTCTTATTCTATATAATCTATTATTATATATCTT
Organism: Chionoecetes opilio; assembly: GCA_016584305.1. Classification (NCBI taxonomy): domain Eukaryota; kingdom Metazoa; phylum Arthropoda; class Malacostraca; order Decapoda; family Majidae; genus Chionoecetes; species Chionoecetes opilio. The sequence continues at coordinate 61,695 of JACEEZ010004838.1, read as the reverse complement.
TATTTTATATATGTATGTTGTATGTATGTATGTATTAATCTATTATATATATACCTTTATTATTAAAGATATCTTTTTATCTTTATGTATGTTTATGTTGTTTATTTATATTATATATTTTATATAATTATCTCTCTATATCTATATCTATATATTATATATATTATTATATTATATATCTATTATATATATATATTATATATTTATATATATATATTATATATCCTACCTACCTACCTACCTACCTTTCTTCTATTTATCTGTCTATCTATCTATCTATCTATTTTTCTATCTATCTACGTTCTTCTTCTACGTATCTACTATCTACGTATCTATCGGTCTATCTATCTAGCTATCTATCTATCCTTCGTCTATCTATCTATCTATCTATCTCTATCTATCATCGATCTATATATCTATCTATCTATCTATCTATCTATCTATCTATCTATCTATCTATCTATCTATCTATCTATCATCTATCTATCTATCTATCTATCTATCTATCGATCATCTATCTATCTATCTATCTATCTATCTATCTATCTTATCTATCTTATATATATATATATATATATAGATATAATTATTCTATATATATATATATCTATATATTATATATATATATAATTGATTGTAGTGATAGTTTTACACTACACAGCAAATAGTCCCTCTGTCTTTGAGTCTACACAAATCTATCGATCTGTCTGTCTGGCTGTCAGTTTGTCTGTCTGTCTGGCTGTCAGTTTGTCTGTCTGTCTGTGTGTCTGTCTGTGTGTCTGTCTGTCTGTTTGTCTGTCTTATCTGGTATGTATTGTATGTATGTTATCTATATAGTATATATATATATCTGTATAATATATATACAATCTTTTATGTATTTCTAGGTGAACAATACACAACTGTGTATTTGTGGGTAAAACATGTATTAATTTGGGGAAATATACAAAGAATGGTCAGTGTGTTGGTGGAAATTCTCTCTCTCTCTCTCTCTCTGCTCTCTCTCTCTCTCTCATTCAGTCTTCTCTCTCTCTCCTCTCTCGTCTCTCTTCTTCATCTCTCTCTCTCTCTCTCTCTCTCTCTCTCTCTCTCTCTCTCTCCCTCTCTCTCTCTCTCTCTCTCTCTCTCTCTCTCTCTCTCCTCTCGTCTCTATCATCGTCTCCCTCTCTCTCTCTCTCTCTCCAATCTCTCTATCTCTTCTCGTCTCTCCTCATCTCTCCTCTCCTCTCTCTCCTCATCCTCTCTCTCGCTCGTCTCTCTCTCATCGTCTCTCTCTCTTCTCTCTCTCTCTCTCTCATCTCTCTGTCTCTCTCAATCTCTCCTCCTCTCTCCTCTCTCTCTCTCTCTCCTCTCTCTCTCTCTCGTCTCTCTCTCCCACACACACACACCCAACACACACTCACAGGTAGGACTGGAGATGGAGCTCACTGAGCCACATCTCATGTACTCTGATGCGGAAGCCATGGTGTAAGACAGCGAGTACAACGCCGAACACGATCACGCTCATCAAGGGTGTGGCGCTCCAGGGGGTTCAGTGTGCAGGCTGAGAGAGGAGAAGATGATGATTAGGTGAGCAGGAGGAGGTGAGCAAGAGGAAGAGGAGGAAGGAGTAGGTGAGAGGAATAGGAAGGCTATAATATATACGTATATATATATATATATTTATATACATATATATAGTATACATATATATAATTATATATACATATATATATATAACATATAATATATATTACATAATTATATCATATACATATATATACATATCATTTACATATATATACATATATAGTATATATATATATACATATTATATATATATATACATTATATATATATTATATACATAATATATATTGTATATATATATATATTATATACAATTACCGCGGTATAACATTGCTCAGCGTGCCAGGCTAGGTGATTGCCCATCTATTGCTGACACGGATCCGCAGCCATCTGCTGAAGCGTCAGAGACCTCAGCAGTCTGGATTCACGCCTGGTAAGTCAACAACGGACCGTATCCTAGCGCTTCGTGTCCTGGTTGAACCCCGACGTGAGTTTCAACAGAGGATGCTGGCAGCCTATGTCTCTATATCTCAAGAAGACGTTTGATTCAGTGCATCGTGAGTCACTCTTTGATCTTCTGAGATTTCGCAGGATTCCTGCAAGGACTACTGGTTTGATGATTTGTCTGTACTCTGGGACTGAGCGTGTTGTGAAGTGTGTGGGAGGTGTATACCGCTTCTTTCCTGTTAATATAGGAGTGAGGCAAGGGTGCGTCCTTGCCCCATCACTTTTCAACACTTGAATGGACTGGGAATTGGGCAAAGTTGTAGGTCAAAGTGTTTGTGGAGCATCTCACGTCAACGCCAAGATCAATGATCTTGTTTTTGCCGATGATGCAGTAATCTTTGCTGAATCGCTTGAGGTCCTGGTGATGGCTCTCGAGGCGCTGCACGAGGAGACAAAGCCTTTGAGGACTTGAGGTCTCCTGGCTAAAGACCAAGGTCCAGGTGTTTAGAGACTTACTAGATGAAACAGTACAGTTTGTTCATGCAAGCGGCAAGGACATTGAAATCTTGGAAAGTTTTACATACCTTGGTAGTGCAGTCCATAATGATGGCGGGTCACGTCGATAAATGTTACGGCGGATTGGCATAGCCCACGGTGTTATGGACTCGATCAGCACGAGTATTTGGCGTTGTCGGTACCTGTGCATAACAAAGATCCGGATCTTCAAGCTGCTTGTGATCCTTGTCTTACTCTTTGGTTGTGAGACATGGACACTGAATAGCGACTTGAAGAGGCGAATCGATGCCTTTGGTAAAAAGTGTCTTCGCAGAATCATGGGGTATCGCTGGGATGATTACGTGTCAAATCACCGATTGCTCCTTGAGACTGAATTGATTATATTTGGCGATTAAGAAGGCGATTAAATTTGTATAAGAGCTTCGGCTCAATAATCCTGGGATTCACATGCAATATTATATAAGAAATAAGGTATTATGTTACAAAGGTCAATAAAAAAAGTCAAAGTATATATATATATATATATATATATATATATATATATATATATATATATATATATATATATATATATATACAATATATATATATATATATATATATTATATATATATATATATATATATATATATATATATATATATATATATATGTATATATATATATATATTCTAGAGAAACCAGAAGAGGAAGAAGCAGTGAGCCAATAATTTTTTATAAAAATATGAACGTGGAAGCACCTTTTGATAGTTTAAATAGTTGTGCATAGTTTGAAACGATGTAACAACAAATTTTGCAAAAATACTGAAAAACATTATGAGATCAAGGAAAGTACTGCTTAGATAGGCGATTTGTTTCTGCTAAGCAAGATCTAAACCAGGTTAAGATAGTTGTTAGCATGACTGGTAGATTATTGAGAGACATTGGACGTGAGAAAATCTATAATAATTGTGGGCAGACAAGTTAAAAGAAAGAATAGAGTTGTAAGATATAAAATGTAAATGAGGATCATCATGAAAATCTTAGATAAGGTGACAGAAGGAGTAACAGAAACAAGATATTGCGGAATTTCATAATGGTTAATATGAATGTGGCAAACACAGGCCAAAATAAATAACTTTTCATAGCCAAAAAATAATGAAAAAATTATAAGAATTATTAGAAAAAGTAAATCTGATGAAGACATGGACCTATAGATTAGATGATATCTAAACAAAGCGGATAGGGAATAAGATAGGGAGATAGTACTTTTAAAAGTTGTAATAGTTGTAGGTTCTCAAAACAAGAGAGGCAATTAAATTATGAACAAACAGTAACAAAATATATATGTAGTAACTTGAAAATATTGTATTCTAATGTAGATGGTTTAAGTTCCAAGTTATTGAAAGTAAAGGATGTAATATCACGAGAAGATACACAATGTATTTTGTTAAACATAAAGTAAAATGCATGGCACTATAAGAAGCGATTCATTAAATACAGAAAATTATGACACATGGAGGAAAGACAGGAAAATAAAGTAATGATACTAACAAGTAAATAACTACATGTCAATCAGGTTAAAATGGATATACCACAAGTGGAATCAATAGCAATGGAAATAATGACCAATGAGGAAACATAATCATAGCCACTCTATATATACCCACTTGAACATCGATATTGGTTGAAGATAAATATGGAAGGCTAGTCAATAATACACCAAGAAGTGCAAGATCTTTCTTATATATTACACAATATGCATTCAAAGGAGTACGGCCAGTTCCCCCCAACCCCCAGGAACAATTTACCTGCTAACACTTTGAGCTCCCCACCTTGTATGGGTTTGAACGCTCCCCACCTTTGGTGGAGCAGAAGTAATGCAGTTATGAAAAATGTATACGCTGCATACAATAATGCTTTCAGGTATTTACACAGACTACCTTGCTGGTGCAGTGCAAGCGAGATGTTTGCTTACTGTAATGTTAGAAGCTGTCAGGCTGTGATAAGGAGCCTTGGGTACAGGTTTATTATTTATAGATAGACTATGAATCCCTGAAAAATAGTATAAGTGCAGAAATTAGGTTTGGTAATGTATTATTTCAATGGAAAATTTTGAAACATTAATGTAATGTAATACAATTTAATCCTTATGGATAACTTAGCCAGTATTATCTCAAATATGTGCAATAGCAATAATACTTGTATTTATATCAATAAGACTGCATATTTAAAGATTAAGCCTTAGTCCTATTTTTATTTTTATTTTTTTATTTATTTTTACATCACAAAGGACTGGCCAAGGGCATACCAAAAATGGGCAACACAAAGCCCGCTTAGTTGCCAGTCCCAATAAAGAAGACAGTATGAGAATAAAATAAAGAAAAGGGGTCAGCCAATTTAGTTCGGGAGGTGTCTTATTACTCTTCTCGTGAAAAGATTTAAGTCGTAGGAAAGTGGAAAAATAGAAACAGGAAGAGAGTTCCAGAGTTTACCAGTGAAAGGGATGAAAGAGTAAAGATACTGATTAACTCTTGCATTAGGAAGATGGACAGAATAGGGAGGAGAATGAGTAGAAAGTCTTGTGCAGCGAGGCCGCGGGAGTGGGGGAGGCATGCAGTTAGCAAGTTCAGAAGAGCAGTGAGCATGAAAATAACGGTAGAAGATAGCAAAAGAAGCAACATTGCGGCGGTGATTTAAGGATTGAAGACAGTCAGTCAGAGGAGAGGAGTTGATGAGACGAAAAGCTTTTAACTCAGCCCTGTTTAGGAGAGCTGTATAAGTGGATCCTCCCCAAACATGTGAGACATACTCCATACATGGGCGGATAAGGCTCCTGTTGAGAGCAAGCAATTGAGAGGGAGAAAAAAAAGAACGCAGACGTAACAGGACACCTAACTTCTTAGAAGCTGTTTTAGCAAAAGATGAGATGCGAGATTTCCAGTTCAGATTTTTAGTAAAGCATAGTCCTAGAATGTTCATTGTAGAAGAAGGAGACAGTTGAGTGTCATTGAAGAAGAGGGGATAGTTATCTGGTAGGTTTTGTCGAGTAAATAGGTGAAGAAATTGGGTTTTTGAGGCATTGAACAAAACAAGGTTTGCTTTGCCCCAATCAGAAATTATAGAAAGATCATAAGTGAGGCACTCGGTGGCATCTCTCCGTGAATCACTTAGTTCCTGTTGAGTTGGACGTCTAAAACGTCGTTGAAAAATGCAGGGTAGAATCATCAGTGTAGAAGTGGATAGGGCTTTGAGTTAGACTTAGAAATTAATTAATTAATAATATAATTTGATTCATACTGCATCGTAAATCAGAAACGTTTTTGGATTTTGGAATTCGTTTGGATTTTGTGTCTAGAATACTGCAATTATTATTATCATTGGAAAGGATATAAATCATAATAAGCGAATGAAATATCCTACTTAGTTCCTAGACAAGGTAACTTTTAATGAAAAGGCTTCATGGATTGTCGTTAATCCTCGTCAATCTATAGTGACTTACATGGCAAATAAGAATGAACATGAACAGCTAGTACACCTTGAATAGACTCAGTTATCATGTAGTTAGTGCAGAGACGATGGGGTGTTTTGAGAAAAGACAAAACAATATATAAAACAATATATTATGGAAGGGTTGGAAAATGGATGTAGTTGATGATACGTATTACATGAACTACCACGGGTATTTCTATATAGGTGCCAGTCTCTTGTTGCTTCCTTATGTTCCAATTTAATAGTGTCTGACAATACAACATGAAACAAACCTGACACAAATAAGATTAACGAGAACTTGAGAAGGTGTCCATACCGACGACTGACTTTGTTTATCCACAATTTCTTTCTTTTAGGGTTTAAAGAGAATCTGTGGAGATTGAAATCCTTCTCAGACCTATTGTGATATCCGACAGCACGGTAGCACGGCATGACACTAAGCAGCAAACATAGGACTGAGAACATCCGTAGATCTAGTAAGTGGAGAGGCCCTGGAGGCAATATGGTGCCCAGTAGTGTTAAAATTTTACATAGAGGCTATGGGTGGGAGCAACCTTTAGTATATATTGAGACCCTAGTGGATACATGTGCTACACTCTGGGCGAGCTCAACAGGTCCTGAAAATGTTTCAATGAAGTATGAGAGATTCAGGTATTCTCGCGAAAATCGGTAGGAAACTCCCTTAGTTTTATTTAAATCACGTTTTATAATAACTCAAAAACTATGATAGTTGCGTAAAACATGTATATATTAAAAATTATAAATTAGATCAAGGCTATTCATTTGAGTTATAGCAAAAGGAAATCGGGGTCTAATCAATTGAGAAAATTACATTCAATGGTTTAAAATAAAATATATAATTTTTTTCGGAATATCGAAAAAAAAATTAAGATACCGAACATAAAATCAAGTTGAACACCTCAAGCTTAACATTTGTTTCGTCTGTAACTAATAGTTTTGCGTTAAAATGGCAAAATCTAAAATAATAGATCCCACGATTGCTACGATAAGGCATTTAAAGATCCCGCCGGTGGTTACATGCGCTACGCTCTCGGCAAGAGCAACGGGTCCAGCTATGATAATTTTTTAAATGAAACATGAGAAATCCAGATATTTTGCGAAAATCGGTAGGGTATCTAGTGGTGAATCTAGGGCCTGGGGTGGACACGGCGACCCCTAAAATCTCATTGGCCACCCTAGATCTGAATCAAAGATTTAACGAAAATTTTACCATTTATTGAAATGGTTATGTCATTGCTTCCCCAGTCCCCACACTAGATCTGTGTTCAGCCTTGGCCACCCATGTCAAAATTTCCTGGTGGCGCCACTGAGAAGTGAGAATAGAAAAAGGAAAGGGAGGAAGATTTTAAGGTTACATGAAATACTAAAGTTTTTCTGATGCAGGCAGGTAAAAAAGCAAAAAAAAAAAAATTTTGTGTAGAAAATATCACTGGAGGCGAAGCGTCTTTCTGTCTGCCTGCTGAAGATGGCAAGAGAGTTGAAATTGATAATATTACTTAAGTTCAACCAGAAACTTTGTCCAAGGGTAAAACTTCCTCACAAAAAGTTGGCAGCATTCTTCTCTTAAGTAAGTTTAGAGGCATGCAATATATATAAATATATTTTTTTTCTCTCTCTGTTTAGCCCCGCCTGTTTTGTATTTATTATATTTTCTCTTCTTTTTATTTACCTCTCAACGCACTAACTAACATCATGAACAGTTTTTTTTTTTTACCTCACAAAGGATTGGGCAAGGGAATAACAAAAAGAGGTAACAAAAAGCCCGCTTAGTTGCCAGTCCCTATAAAGAAGACAGTAAGAGAATAAAGAAATGGTGGTGGGCCAATCTAGTCAGGGAGGTGTCTTGTCACTCCTCGCTTAAAAAAATTGAAGTCGTAGGAAGGTTGAAAAATAGAAACAGGAAGAGATTTCCAGAGTTTACCAGTGACAGGGATGAAAGAGTAAAGATACTGATTAACTCTTGCATTAGAAAGATAGACAAATAGGGATGAGAATGAGTAGAAAATCTTGTGCAGCAAGGCCGAGGGAGGGGGCGGGGGCATGCAGTTAGCAAGTTCAGAAGAGCAATAAGCATAAACACAACGGTAGAAGATAGCAAGAGAAGCAGCATTGCGGTGGTGATTTAAAGATTGAAGGCAGTCAGTCAGAAGAGAGGAATTGATGAGACGAAAAGCTTTTGACTCAACCCTGTTAAGGAGAGCTGTATGAGTGGATCCCTCCCAAATATGTGAGACATACTCCATACATGGGTGGATAAGGCCCCTGTACAGGGCAAGCAGCTGGGAGCGAGACAAAAAATGGGCGCAGACGCCACAGGACACCTAACTTCTCAGAAGCTTTTTTTAGCAAGAGATGAGATGTGAGATTTCCAGTTCAGATTTTCAGTACAGGAAAGTCCAAGAATGTTCATTGTAGAAGAAGGAGATAGTTGAGTGTCATTGAAGATGATGGAATAGTTATCTTGTAGGTTTTGTCGAGTATATTGTTGCTAAGTATCCTTAGGTTAAGCTTGTCTAGAAGCCACGCCCCCTGCCTTCCCCTTCTTTTCTACGTGTCAGCAGATTGGTGCACTCCTCGTATCATCACTACCACACACAGAGCTGGGCAGTATCTAAATACATTTGTGTATTTAGAACTGTATTTATAAATGCATTGGTTTTCATGAGTATCTAAATACATTGTATTTAAATACTCTTAATATGAAAATTTACATACTTTTTTATCAGTTATTTACTCAATAATCTCAATTAATAATCTCAATTACTCAAGTTAATTAATTAATTAATTAAATATACACTAGGCATCTTATATTTTTAATCTGCTGATATCACTGATATGCTTGCTAACTCACTGATAAACTGATACACTTGCTGATATCACTGGTAATCCTAGTATCCACGTCGTTGATGTAAATAAAAATTAGTAATGGACCCAAAACAGACACTTGTGGAACTATATTTGTCACCTGCCCCCATTCAGATTTTGAACCATCAATTGTAACCTTTTGTTGCCTATCACTTAGCCAAGCTCTGATCCAACGAAGAACCTTCCCATCTATTCCATGAGCCTTAACCTTATTTAAGAGTCTCTCGTATGGTACCTTGTCGAATGCCTTACTAAAGTCCAAGTATATTATATCATAATTCTTATTATCTGCTGTCTCATAAACTT
>JACEEZ010004838.1:0-50000 GCA_016584305.1 Chionoecetes opilio | reverse complement strand
CGAGATGCAGTCCGTTTACTAACAAAGACTAGTTGATCAACAAAGCCGGACCACTTGTCACACGGTACCGTTTCTTCATGGGAAAAACATTCATGAACCGAATAATGCGGTCTGCTTTTGTAATACTGATGTGAAGGACCATTAAATATCCTTAATGCAGTGAATCATGAGTAAATTTACGGAATACAGCATCTTGCTAATTAAAAAGAAAGTACTATTTTTTATGTGTATCAGATGAGTATGATACCTGTTTGGGGCAGATTGCATTCTGAACACGGGTGGTTAAAGCCCCATTTCCTGCTCACAGGACATTGCTGTACGAAATTGAATGCCTCATATATCATATTTACTCAAAACCCTACCTATAACTGTCGCCGATAGGAATTCTCGCCGACGTCGGCAAGTGTTCCAATTGTTCACGTAGGCGAGTGTTCCTGGAAACGCTTCTGCTGATAACAAGTCTTTGTTAGTAAACTTTCGCCTCCGCGCATGCTCAGTTCGGGCCACCCCCCTTTTTGTTGATAAGTAAAGACGGGTTTGTTGTCATAGTTTGCCTGGACATGCCTTTGTTGATCAACAAGTCAAAATTAGTAAATATTCGCCTTAACGCATGCGCAGTTCGCGTTTTCTTTTGTTAGTAAACAAAGGCGGACTGCACCTCGTAAACAGACTGCTGCTCACACGACATCTTCATCATTCTGTGGTCTGGCATTGGATCCCCGGTCCCGCTCATTCCCGAGGATTTTTCCACGAGAAATTCGGGCGGTTACTGTCCCTCTTGAATAAGGGGATGAAGGTGTGTTTGTGTGTGAGGTCCCAGCACTACCTTAAGATCGGTAATAATGAGCTCCAAGCTCGCACCGGGAGGGTGAAACTGGCGATCGCGATTCTGGCTCGCGTGAACAAGACCATGGGTGAATAGATCCAGATTCCCAGGCTGAAGCAATGAGTGAATGTTTTCAGACAGTTTTTACTCGAGAGACTGATTTCGGTGAAGAGAAAGATAGACCTAGAAATAATGTGTTTGATGAAATATAAGTGTAGTAAGGAATTGGCAGGTAAAATACATGTTATTATTGTGACCTCACTAGTAGAAGGAAAGGTACCCTGGGACTGGAAGAGAGCAAATGTTGTCCCAATTCATAAGGGAGGGAACAAGAAAGAGCCATTGCATTATAGGTATAGGTACTAACTGGCAACTACTAGTAACATGGTTCTACTGGTAACATGTAACCCAGTACAACAAGCCGCATGGTCGGATCGTCGGCAACGAAACCGGCTCCCCCACTGGTTCTACCAGTAAGAAGGGTGTGCTGGACACCGAAATGGACTCATCTCTGTTCACGGCAAACAGTAAGGCCAATCCCTGACATGGATTAGTTGGGGAGGGGCTTGCACCCCCTCCCTGTGAAAACCTTATCTTAGCACAAACACAATTGAAAGTAGAGGCCGGGGGCGAGGTAACAGACGCGGGTGAGGTCACCGCGCCCCCGACCCGGTTTTGCCGGGGGGCCCAACCACGCAGACCCCTCCAATGCCGACGCCCGGGGGGGGGGGGTTGCCTATGATGAGTGCGGGTCAAAGCCCCCGGGAATCCCGGACTTAAAATAAAGTGGGAGGGCCCTGCCAATTTTTTTCTTGTGTGGGTGGTCGGGGTGGCGAAAAGGCGGCGCCTGCCCGTCGAATAATTCCTGGGATAAACCTCCGGAGGGTTCTACGTGTGGGCTCCTGGAACGTTCTGAGCCCCTCACACGATCATCGACAACTTGTCCTATCAAACAAGCTCAGTAGGCTTAGAGTGGATATAGTGGGACTCTCTGAGACGAGGAGGCCTGGCAGAGGCAAGACTAGCAGTGGGGGTTACACCTACTACTGGTCCGGCATGAGCAATGGTACCCGTGTCCAGGGAGTACCTATAGGCATCACAAGCAAACTGCAGCCGTCTGTTGTTGAGGTTACTCCGGTTGATGAGCGTATGATGCGGGTGAGGATGAAACACACTATGGGTTTATTGTCTGATGTTGCAGTGTACGATCCGGCCAAGGTGTGTGAAACTGAAGAGAAGATGTTCTGCGCTAAACTCGACTCTGTATTAGACCAGTGTCCTCCTCGTGGCACACACATTGTCTTGGGCGACTTCAATGCTACTACTGCTCCTGTGAGAGGAGATGGCTATGAGTTATGTGTTGGTCCCCATGGCTCCAATGCCAGGAACATTATCAGTTATCTCCTTCTGAATTTCGTGAGGTCCAAAAGGTTGAAGATTGCATGTTAATGGTATCAGAGATCAGAGCTGCATCGCTGGACATGGAATATTAATGCCGGAGGGGTAGCTAAGGAGATCGGCCACATCCTCGTTAGTACACGTTGGAGGATCCTCAAGAACTGCAAGGTCTACCGGGGTGCTGAGTTCTTTGCAATATATCACAGACTTGTTGCTGCTACACGTAAGCTTCATGTCAAGTCCATAAGAATTTCAAGATATAACCATACGCAGTTTCATCTTCAGAAGCTGAACGACTTGAAACCCATGAGTATGCAGTGGCAGCCTCAAGTCGGTTTATTGTCCTCAGTGCCCTCGAGGACCCTGTGTAACTGTGGGACACCTTCAAACGTGAAACTCTCCAGGCTGCCAAGGAATGTATTGGGGAGCGCTCGAGGTCAAGGCGTGTTTTAGTCTCGACGGAGACTCTGGAGAATATCGAAGAGAGTCGCGCTGCCAGGCTTGCTGGGAACCAGTTCCAGTACAGGGCTCTGTCACAGGACCAGAACTCTCCTGGGAAGAGACAGGGAGAGGTATGTCAGGAGTCTCGCTGGGGAGGTTGAGGGCCATTTGAACGCTAAAGACCTCCGACCCACCTACCGAGCCCTAAAGAAGCTGCGTTCCAAGTCTCCATCTCGGGCGAGTGCTACCCGAGCAGCAGATGGGCGCCTTGTGTCGGAAATGGATGGGCAGATGGCTCGCTGGGCTGAGTACTTTGGGCAGCTGTTCACGGTGGACCCTCCAATTGGGCAGCTTCAAACCACTGGATTACGGGCAGTGGATGCCTATCCTCCATCTGACGAAACTGCACCCTCTCTTGACAAAGTCAGAGAGGCTGTAGCAAAGTTGAGGGCTGGAAAGGCAGCTATTTAGTGTTTGTAATATCAGTGCGAAGCTCCTCAAAGCTGGGGGTGAGGCCATGATCTGCGGGTTACATGCTGTCCTGACTGCCGTGTGTCAATCAGGTACCATTCCCCTTGACTGGAAAAGGGGGCTGGTCGTCCCTATCTTGAAAGGGAAAGGGGACCGTCAGGACTGCAACAGTTACCGTGCTATTACACTGCTCAGCGTGCCAGGCAAGGTGCTTGCCCATCTATTACTGACACGGATCTGCTGATCCGTCTGAGTCATCTGCTGAAGCATTAAAGACCTCAACATACTTGGTTCACGACTGGTGAGTCAACAACGGACCGTATTCTAGCGCTTCCAGTCCTGGTGGAACCCCGACGTCATTTTCGGCAGGGGATGCTTGCAGCCTATGTTGATCTCAAGAAGGCGTTTGACTTAGTGCATCGTGCGTCACTCTGGGATCTTCTGCGACTTCACGGGATTCCTACAAGGACTATTGGTTTGATGACTGGCCTGTACTCTGGGACTGAGAGTGCTGTTAAGTGTTTGGGAGGTGTATTCAGCTTTTTCCCTGTGAATACAGGAGTGAGGCAAGGGTGCGTCCTTGCCCTATCACTTATCAACACTTGTATGGAATGGGTATTGGACAAAGTTGTTGATCAAAGTGATTGTGCAGCATCCGTCGGCAATACAAAGATCACTGATCTTGCTTTAGCCGATGATTCAGTAATCTTTGCGCTTGAATCACTTGAGGTCCTGGTGATGGTTCTCGAGGCGCTGCACGAGGAGGCAAAGCCTTTGGGACTTGAGGTTTTCTGGCTCAAGTCCAAGTGTTTGGAGGCTTACTAGATGAAACAGTACAGTTTGTTCATGCCTGTAGCGAGGACATTTAGATATTGGAAAGTTTTACATACCTTGGTAGCGCAGTCCAGAATGACGGCGGGTCACGTTAAGATGTCTTACAACGGATTGGAATTGCCCACGGTGTTATAGACTCGCTCAGTACGAGTATTTGGAGTTGTCGGTACATGTGCAGAAGGATAAAGATCCGGGTCTTCAAGTCGCTTGTGATCCCTGTCTCACTCTATGGATGTGGGACATGGACATTAAATAGTAACTTGAAGAGGTGAATCGATGTCTTTGGTAATAATTGTCTTCGCAGAAGCATGGGGTATCGCTGGGATGATTACGCGTCAAATCAGTGATTATGCCGTGAGACTGAATCGAGAACTATTTTATTACCTGCATAGTCCGTCAGGGCCAATTTCAGATAATTGGGCATGTGGCACACTACCCTGAAACCGATCCTTCCTACCGGGTTGTATCTGTAAGAGACAATCCGGCGTGGAGGAGGCCAAAGGAGCGCCAACAAGGCTCGTAGCTGGGGCAAGTTGTTTCCTGTCGAGAGTTGTTGCTTTATTTAATTGATTTTTTTTACATCCTGGCCTATAGCGCATGTAGGCAGTAAGCTCCAGAGATGGGATGGTAGGCCCTGGAGGCTCACCTGAGGACTGTAATAGTTGGTCTTCGCCCGGGCTCATGCCGCCCTCTTGTGTCCTTTGAGGCACTCGCAATCGAAGGTAGAGTTAATCGGCAGCATGTGGATGTTCTTAGGCCACTCGACGATGCAGAAAGATTTTAAGTGGATTTTGGTTTTCATCGGGGATCGTACTCGGGTCACCGAGAACACCACTCGTTGACGCAAACCAGTCTGCTACCACCTCCCCATGGGAAGGGAGACTGTATGGGTGTATGGGGACTCGCGCGTGGTGACCCACGGGAGTGGCGTCGTAGGGTGGGCGAGCCCACCCCCACGGGGGCATACGCCCACGGCGTATGCCCCCAACTATTAATTGATTGATCACTGAACAGTGTTGCAGCAAACATTTGTGAGAGTATTGTGTAAAAGAGATGGATGAAATACCTTGAAAATACAGATACTATTACAGACTGACAATTTGGTTTTAAGAAAGGCAAGTCTTGCACTACAAACCTACTAAGCTTCTACTATAGAGTAATTGATGAAATATAAGAGTGAGACGGATGGGTCGATTGTGTCTTCCTGAACTTTAAAAAATAAAGTGTTTGACAAGGTACCACACAAGAGACAGTTATGGAAAATTGAACACATAGATGGTGTGAAAGGTGCTCTGCTGAAATGGATAAAATATTACTTGAAGGACAGGGAGATGAGAGCAGTCATAAAAGATCAACAATCAATAGGTGCAGAGTAATAAGTTGAGTTCTTCAAGGGACAGTGCTGGCACCATTGATGTTCATGGTTTATATGAATGATATGGTTGAAGGAATATATAGCTATATAGTTAAGTTCGCGGATAATGAAAAGTGCCTGCGAAAAGTAAAAAATGAGGAAGATTGTAATCAGTTACAAATAGACATTAATAAGATATCAGACTTGAGTCAGAGATTGAAAATGCAGTTTAAGGGGAGGGGTAAGTATCTAAAAGTGGATTTTCATCAAAAAATACGTAAATTAGGTTTTGGCATCTTCAGCCAGCTGAAACACCACCCAACTTTCGCGCGTATTTTAAATGCCCTACGCAAGTTTAAAGGGCTTTGACGTCAGGGAGGGTTGCCATATCATCTAATAGAAATTTAGTTTTCCATTATTTTTTTCAGTTATCTTGTTATTTTATCTGAAAAAAATTGGTTGTTGTTGCTGTATGATACAGCAACCACAAGAGAGTAGGCCTACTGGGGAAACTCTGGGGGGAAAAACGCGCTTCTCAAACCACCCGTTGGGTAGTGTGGAAGTGTTTGAACAAAGGCAAGGCCTTTTAGGAGGGACCTGATAAAGGTATGTAGGTTTTTTATTATTAATATTTGGTCTATTAGATGCAAAGGTCCATCGCCGCTAAAATCACCGCCAAGAATTGCTCTGGATACTTGCATTCAAAATACAGTATCTTTTTTATTTATTGATAAGTTACTAATCTGGTTTTTTTAATGGAATCATTATTAATAGAGCTATATAACTTGCTATGTGAAAATGTCATTTAAATGAATTGTTATAGGAGTAATTTGTTGCCAATCTTTGAGAACCGTTTTCTCAGAGTTACTTTTTGACCGGTTGCCAATACTTTTATAAGTCACTTCTTGCTCAATTTTCAACCAATTTATAATCTTCTAAGCTTGTTTTGATCAGTATGATATGAAGAAGGATTCGTTTTGCCAAAACATTGATATATGAAAAAATAATGTCCTAATCAGATCAATTACATCTTGTTGTTTTTGGTTTGTGATGTTCTTTGAAAATTGTATATATCTTGAAAACGAATAAAATATTTCAAATTCCAGCAACTAATTTAACAGAAATTAACTTCCTCTTTAAAATTAAATTTGAAAATAAGCATTAGTAGCAAAACTGAAGGAGTAACAATTTGAAGAATTTACGTAAACAAAAAATAAATATATATATATATAAATCATCAAAATATCTTGATTTTTGGTTTGAAGCAGTTTTGTAATAGTCCCAACATTGTGTTAAATTTTCATAAAATTCAACTATTCCTTCTATATGATGACCTGAATGCTTACCCCTCCCCTTAAAACAGGGAAATGTAGAGTGATGGAAATCGGTAAAAGTACAAGGAGACAAACACGGAATTACGGAATGGGAAATAAATATATTAGAAAAACAAAAGAAGAAAAATACCTGGGAGTAATGGTCAATAGCATCCTTACACCAGAGAGACACATAAATAATATCACGGGAGAGACATATAGCCTCATAAGGAATATAAGAGTGTCGTTTCCTTAATTGGATGAGATGATGAAAAAGCTGATTGTATCAATGATTCGACCAAGACTGGAATATGCAGCCGTGGTTTGGTCACCGGCTAAGAAAGAAAAAAAAATCAGAAAGATTAAAAGAATACAGAGAACGGCAACGAAGATTGTCCCAAATTTGATTGATTTATCGTACGAGGAAGGTCTGTCAAAATTAAATGTTCAAACCATAGATAAAAAAAGGGAAAGGGGGAATCTGATTGATGTGTTTAGGGTTTCCAAGGGACTGGACAGATTTGATTGAGATGATATGTTTTTATGGGACGAAAGGGATACGAGAGGTCGTAGAAAGAAGCGAAAAAGACCATATGCAAGAGAGATATAACTAATTAGAGCTTCCCATACAGATCCATTGAACTGTGGAATAACCTAGATAAGGAGGTGGTACATGCCAAGCATATTCAATTTAGGGTACGCCGTATAACAAAAAAAAAATTCTCAACTTTGGCATGCCAATTTCCTATGTAAAATGGAATTCTAAGACGATTTTATCTCTTTCCATTTTTTAATTTGAGCAATTCTTACTATGCAAAATTGCACTTTTATATTGCACCCTTATCGAATAATACTTGAATGAGTACGCAGTGTCTGGTTGGTCCTGTGTATTGCATCATGCACCAATATGAGTTCCAAATGACTAGCGTGGTAAGCTCTTTCTGATCAGTTGGTTCATCAGGCACTACATCACAGTGTCACAGCCTCTACGTTGGCCTAGAACGTGTCCATCATGTCCTTCTTAGACCTGAAGCAGGGCATGGTCTCTTGGTGGTGGGCCCGAGCCCGGATGAACCCGTCTCTGGCCTGCTACCCCACCACTGCTGTCGCAGCCTCTGCCACCTGCTTCACGACTCTTTCTGTGCTCTGAGTGTGGATAGAGAACTCCGGAACCTCGTACGGCTTGACCAGGATCTCCTGGATATGATCCCCAGCCAGTGAACAGGTGAATGCCGGCTCGTGCACCTGGCCAGGCTGCCAGCTGATCAGTGTCTGCAAGCTGGTGGCTGACAAGTTCAGCTTGGGTGTGATGCGAGGTCTTACACTGGTGTCCCCATACTCCTAGCCAGCCCTCAGCTTCAAATCTGGGTCACGGCGAACCTGCGGTCGTCCTCACTCTGACTCACCATCAGCGAGAGGAGGACACATTCATTAAAATTCAAATTTACATAAGAAAACACCTTGCCAAATTCGAAATAATCTATATTTCACTTTTCATTGGACCTACGGCGTACCCTAAATTATTCATGGCTTCAAAGCTAAGCTGGATAATAGTAGTTTTGGAGACTAGATAGTATACGCTTCGCTCTCTTCCTATAAATCACAACTAGATGAATACAACTGTAGATGAATATACACACACACACACACACACACACACACACACACAGACACAGACACAGACACAGACACAGACACAGACACGCACACACACACACACACAACACACACACAAAACACCACACACACACACACACACACACACAAAACACACACACACACACACACACCACACACACCACACACACACACACACACACACACACACACATACCACACACACACACACACACACACACACACACACACACACACAGACACACACACACACACACACACACATATATATGTAAGTAACTGGTAATGGTGGTGATTTAAGAGGTTACGCTCATGAACACAGAACAGTACACACTGCACACACACACACACACAACACACACCACACACACACACACACACACACATGTCCCAATGGTCAAGTGGATAGCGCGTTGGCCTTCTAATCCGTGGGTATCCGGTTCGAATCGTCACTGCTCCCAGGGATTTTTCACTGACTAATTCGGGCGGTTAAGGCGCGCTTTCGCGACAGTTCAAGACCGGTCCAGACTAGGGTCTCTGTAATAAGAGGGTACCGCTACTCATAGGCCCTATGTTAAACGCTACTGGGCGCCATCTTGGTGCCAAGGCCTCTTCGTTCACCCAAAACCCGGGAAAGTTCTCAAGGCATGACCCCGCAGGATATCATGTTATACATGTATAAAGGATATACTGTTATCTTTGGAAATGTTTGTTCTATAAGATTATCACATAAAACACAGTAAAACACATTAAATAAATGTCATTATGAGACTCTGAAGAAATATGATGAACTTAACATTCACTTAAAACTCGTTGTCATGTAAAACTTTGTGGGACAGCTTATAAGATGTAGTATCAATAAAACTATCTTTGGAATTGGTTTTTTTTTTTCCCAAAATTTTTTTTTTGGGTTTTTGGGGTTTTAAAAATTTAAAAAAATTTTTGGAAAAAAGGAAAAAAAAAAAAAATTTTTAAAAATTTAAATTTTTTTTTTTGATTTTTTTGGGGGGAAAAGGGGAAAAAATTTGAAAAAAAAAAAAAATTTTAAAACCCAAAAAAAAAAATTTTTTTCCCCAAAAAAAATTTTTTTTCCCGGCCCTTTTTTTAAAATTTTTTTTTTTTTTTAAAAAAAAAATTTTATATTTTTTAAAAAAAATTTTTTGGGTTTGGGTTTTTTTTTCCCAAAAAAAAATTTTAAAATTTTAAAAATTTAATTTTTTTTTTTTTCCCCCCAAAAAAAAAAAATTTTAAATTTGGGGGGGAAAAAAAAACCGGGGGGGGGGGGGGGGAAAAAAAAAAAAAAAACCCCCCCCCCCTTTTCCCCCCCCGGGGGAAAAATTTTTCCCCGGGGGGGGAAAGGAAAAAAAAAAAGGGGCTTCCTTTTTTGGGGTTTAATAAAAAAAAATTTTTCCGGCCCAAAGGGGGCCCCCCTTTTTTTTTGGGGGGAAAAAGGGGGGAAAAAAAAGGGGGTTTAAAAAGGTTTTTAAAATTTAAAAAATTAAAAAATTTTTTAAAGGGGGGGGGTTTTTTTTTCCCCCCAAATAAAAAAAAAAAAAAAAAAATTTTTTTGGGCCCGGGGGGGAAAAAATTTTTTTTTTTTGGGGGGAAAAAAAAGGAAAAACCCCCAAAAAAAATTTTTTAAACAAATTTTTTCCCCCCCTTTTTAAAAACAAAAAAAAAAAAACCCCAAAAAACCCCCCCAAAAAACCCCCAAAAAAAAAAAAACCAAAAAAGGGGAAAACCCCGGAAAAAACCCAAACCCCCCAAAAAAAAAAAAAACCCAACAAAAAACCAAAAAACCCCCCCTTAAAAAAAGAAAAAAAAAAAACCCCCCCCCACCCCCCCCCAAAAACCCAAAACCCCCAAAAAATTTTTTTTTTTGGGGGGGGGGGAAAAAACCCCCAAAAACCCCCCCAAAAACCCCAAAAACCCCCCAAAAAAAAAAAAACCCCCCCCCCCGGGGGGGCCCGGCCGGGAAAGGGGTTTTTTTCCCCCCCCCGGGGCCCCCCCCCGGGGTTTTTTTTTTTGGGGGGAACCGGCGGGGGGGAAAAAAAACCCCCAAAGGGGGGGTTTTTAAAAGGGGGTTCCCGGAAAAAACCCCCCAAAAAATAATGGGCCCTTTTTTTTTTCCCCCCCCCCAAAAAAAGGGGGCCCCCCGGGGGGTTTTGTTTTTTTTTTTGGGGAAAATTTTTTTAAATTTTTCCCAAAAAAAAAACCAAACCCCCCAAAAAAAAAAAGGGCCTTTAAAAAAAAAAAAAAAAAAAAGGGGGGCTTTTAAAGGAATAAAAAAATTTTGGGTTTTTTGGGGGAAAAACCTTTTTTTGGAAAAAAAAAATTCCCTTTTTTAAAAAAAAGGGGGGCCCCCCCCCTTTTTTTTTTTCCCCCCTTTCCTTTTTTTCCCCCCCTTTTCCCCCCCTTTTTCCCCCGCCCTTTTTTTTTTCCCCCCCCCCCCCCCTTTTTTGGGGGGGGGAAAAAGGGGAAAGGGAAAAAAAAAAAAAGGGAAGGGGGGGGGGGAAAAAGGGGGAAAAGGGAAAAAAAAGGGGGGAAAAAAAAGGGGGGGGGGGGGGGGGGAAAAAAGGGGAAAAAAAAAAAAAAAAAAGGGGGGGGGGGTTAAACAAAAAAAAAAAGGGAAAAAAACCCCCCAAAAAAAAATTTTTTTAAAAAATTTTTTTTTTTTTTCCCCCCAAATTTAAAAAAATTTTTTTTTTTTTTTTTTAAAAAAATAAAAAATTTTTCCATACAAAAAAAAAAATTTTTTTTAAAAAAAAAAAAAAATTTTTAAATTTAAAAATAAAAAAAGAAATAAATTATATTTTTTAAAAATTTTTTTTAAAAAAAAATTTTTTTAAAAAATTTTTTAAAAAAAAAAAAAAAATTTTTTTTTTTTTCCCCTTTTTTTTTTTAAAAAAAACATAAAAAAAACCCCCCAAAAAAACCAAAAAAAAAACCCCCCCCCCCCAAAAAAAAAAAAACCCCCCAAAAAAAAAAAAAAAAAAAGGGCCCCCCCCCCCCAAAAAAAAACCCCCAAATTAAAAAAAAAAAAAAAAAAACCCCCCCAAAAAAATTAAAAATTTTAATTTTTTTAAAAAATTTTTTAACCTTTTAAAAAAAAATTAAAATTAAAAAAAACAAAAAAAAAAAAAAAAAAAATTTTTTTTAAAAATTTTTAAAATTTTTTTTTTTAAAAAATTTTTTTTTAAAAAACCCCCCCTTTTTTTTTTTCCCAAAAATTTTTGGGGGGTTTTTAAAAAACCCCCCCCTTTTAAAACCCCCCCCCCCCTTTGGGCCCCCAAATTTTTTTTCCCCGGGGTTTTTCCCCCCTTCCCCGCCCCCTTTTTTTTCCCCCCCCCCAAAAAAAAGGTTTGGGGGGGGAAAAAAATTTAAAAAAAATTTTTTTCCCCCAAATTTTTTTTTAAAAACCCCGGAAAATTTTGGGAAAAAACCCCCGGGGGGAAAAAAAAATTTTAAAAAACCCCCCCTTTACTTTTTTTTTTTTTGGGGGGGGTTTTTTCCCTTTTTAGCCCCAAAAAAAAAGGGGCCCCCCGGGTTTTTTTTTTAAAACCCCCCCCCCAAAAAAAAATTTTTTAAAAAAACCCCCCCCCGGAACCCCCCTTCCCCCCCCGGGGGCCCCCCCCCCCCCCCCCCCCCCGGCCCCGCCTCCGGGGGCCCCCTTTTTTTGGGGGGGGGCCCCTTTCCCCCCCCGGGGTTTGGGCCCCCCTTATTTTCCCTTTTTTCCCCCCCTTTCCCCTTTTTTTGGGGGGGAAAAAAAAAAGGGGGGGGGGGGAAAAAAAAGGGGGGGGGGGGGGAAAAAAAAATTTGGGGGGGGGGGAAAAAAAAAAGGGGGAAAAGAAATGGGGGGAAAAAAAATTTTTTAAAAAAAAAAACCCCCCAAAATTTAAAAATTTTTTAAATAAAAAATTTAAAATTTTTTTTTCCCCCCCCCAAAAAAAAAAAATTTCCCCCCCCCCCCTTTTTTTTTTTAAAAAAAAATTTAAAAAAAAAAAAAATTTTTTTTTTTTCCCCCCCCCCCCCTTTTTAAAATTTTTTTTTTTTTTCCCTTTTTTAAAAAAAAGGGGGAAAGGGAAAAAAAAATTTTTTTTTTTTTTTAAAAATTTTTTTTTTTTTTCCCCCTTTCCCTTTTTTTTTAAAAATTTTTAAAAAAAATTTTTTTTTTTTTTTTTAAAAAAAAAAAAAAAAAGGGGAAAAATTTGGGGTTTTTTTCCCCCCCCCCCTTTTTTTTTTTTTTTTTTTTTTTTTTAAAAAAAAATTTTGTTTTTTTTTTTTTTTTTTTTTTTTTAAAAACCCATTTTAAAAAAATTTTTTTTTTTTTTTTAAAAAATTTTTTAAAAATTTTTTTTTTTTTTTTTTAAAAAAAAAAAGGGGTTTTTTTAAAATTTTTTTTTTAAAAAAAATTTTTTTTTTTTTTTTTTGGGGTTTTTTTTTTTTAAAAAATTTTTTTTCCCTTTTAAAAATTTAATTATAAAATTTTTTTTTTTTTTTTTCCCCCCCCCTTTTTTTTAAAAATTTTTTTTTTTAAAAAAATTTTTTTTTTTTTTTTTAAAAAATTTTCCCCCCCCTTTTTTTTTAAAAAAAAAATTTTTTTAAAATTTTCCCCTTTTGGGGGGGGGGTTTTTTTTCCTCTTTTTTTCCTCCCCCCCCCTTTTTTCCCCCTCCATTCTTTTCCCCCCCCCCCCCAAAAAAAAAGGGGGGAGAGAGAAAAGGAGAGAGAGAAAGGGGAAAAGAGAAAAAAAACCCGGAGGGGAAGAAAAAAAAAAAAAAAAAAGGGGGATGGGGATTTTTTTCCCCCCTTTTTTTTTTTTTTTTTTTGGGTTTTTAAATTTAAAAAAAAAAAAATTTTGGGTTTTTCCCCAAAAAATTTTTAAAAAATTTTAAAAACCCCTTTTAAAGGGGAAAAATTTTTTTTAAAAATTTTTTAAAAATTTTTTTTTCCTTTTTTTAAAAAAAATTTTTTTAATTTTTTTTTTAAAATTTTAAAAAACCCCCGGGTTTTTAAAAACCTTTCCCCTTTTTAAAAAAGGGCCCCCGGGGGGAAAAAAAAAAAAAAAAATTTGGGGGGTGGCCCCCCAAACCTTTTTGGTTTTTTTTTTGGGGGGAAAGGGGGGGCCGGGGGGGGTTTTTTTCCCCCCCGGGGGGTTGGGGGGGAAAGGGGGTTTTTCCCCGGGGGGAAAAGGGGGGGGGGGGAAAAAAAAGGGGGGGCCCCCCCCCCCAAAAAAAAAATTTAAAAAATTCCAAAAAAAAACCCAAGGGTTTGGGGGGGGGGGCCCCTTAAAAAGGCCCCCCTTCCCCCCCCAAAAAATTTTAAAAAAATTTTTTTTAAAAAAGGGGGGTTTTAAAAAAATTTTTTTTAAAAAGGTTAAAAAAATTTTTTTGGGGGTTAAATTCGTTTTGGGAATTTTTGGGTTTTTTTGGGGGAAAAAAAAATTTTTTTAAAATTTCCCCTTTTTCCAAAAAACCCCATTTTTTTTTTTTTTGGGCCCCCCTTTAAAAAAAAGGGGGGGGAAAAAAAAGGGGGAAAAAAAACCAAAATCCCCCCTTTTTTTTTAAAAAAAAATTTTTTTAAAATTTTTTTATTTTTTTTTCCCTTGGGAACAAAAAAGGGGGTTTTTAAAAAAAAAAAAACCCAAAAAAATTTTTTTAAAAAAATTTTAAAAAACCTTTTCCATTTTTTTTTAAGCCAGTCGTAGTAACACGAATCATTGAGACCACATTTATTGCAAAAGGCAAAGCTTGCATGATAATAGGGCTAATAACATTCCACCATTAAAATTGCTGCTAAACTCGAAAGTCCCCAGTAGTGGATGCCAGTAATAAGATATGATAAATAATGGTCGTGTAGGTTATTTATAGTAATGTAGTAAACGTTTGACATGGCTGCGACTGGTCTTGCAATATTGTGTTGCTGGATTTTTTTCCTTCCAGAGGTTAAGAAACCTGATTCTTATCACACAAATAATGATGACCACGGTTCACCTTTCATAAGCCAGCTAGAAGATTATTAACTGAGGTCAAATTAATAACCCTTTGGTGTGTCTTGGGGTGGGGGGGGGGTGTCAAGCTTGCAGGAAGATAGGACCGCCCACTCGATCCCCCAGCCAATAGGAACCACGAATGGGACGGGGCCAGTCTGGATGTGCTTTCGTGAGCATCAGTGAAGCCTGGGCCAGCCTAGACCGTCCTAGACCGGCCTGGCAAACGTCGTGAAAACGCCCTATTACTGTTCCCCTTGAGCAAGGGGATGGGCGTGTGTGGTGTATGAGGTCTCAGCATTACCCAAAGATCGGTTATAATGAGTTCCAAACTCGCACCGGGAGGGTGAAACTGGCGATCACGAGCCAGGTCGCGTGTACAAGACCATGGGTGAATAACACACACAGACACACACACACACACACACACACACACACACACACACACACACACACACACACACACACACACACATACACACACATACACACACACACAGATATTATGTATTGTGACTTACATATTGATTGGTAAATGATCTGGAAGCTTATGTATATTTTATAAGTGAAGAAGCTGTGCAGCCTGTGTTCCATACTTCTAATGACATCTGAACAATAAACTGGATTCAATTAACTTCAATTCAATTTAATTCAATTAATTTCACACACATATGTAGGTTACTGGTGAAGGTGGTGGTCTACACACACACACACACAACACGGTGTGTAGACCACCACCTTCTCCAGTTACTTATACATGTGTGTGAATTGAATTGAATTGAATTGAATTGAAGTGAATTGAATCCAGTTTATTGTTCAGACTTCATCAGAAGTATGGAGCACAGCTTCTTCACTTACAAAATATACATAACCTTCCAGACACCGCGCGATTGTCAGGTTGATAGCGTGCTGGTCTCCCATTCTGTGGGTAGGCGGTTCGAATCCTCGCGCTCCCGGGGATTTTTCACTGACAAATTCGGGCGGCTACTGTCCCCCTTGAGCAAGGGGACGGGGGTGTGTGGGATGTGAGGTCCCAGCATTACCCAAAGATCGGTAATAATGAGCTCCAAGCTCGCACTAAGAGGGTGAAAACTGGCGATCGCGAGCCAGCTCGCGTGGACAAGACCATGGGTGAATAACACACATACACACACATATACTGTATATGTATATATATATATGTATATATATGTATATATATATATAATGGGAACTAAATGAATAAAAAATGATAGCGGCAATAAGTGTGTATCGTATTAAAGGAAAAAACTAGATTTGTATGCATTCGGGGTCATGACCACACGAGTACCTTGTATGCTACACTTAGGAAAACACACACACACACACACACACACACACACACACACACTCACCATAGAGGCGTACACAGTGCACACTATCCCCAGCACCAGCACTGAGGTATTGGCAGTGATGGGAGTGACGGAGGATATAGCTAAGGAAGGGGCATAAAGAGCAATCCCCATGTATATGCTGATGTTGATGAGTTGCACCACCGAGGCAATCTTGCGCACCAGGCTATCCCCCCAACGGTACTCCAAATACTGCAAGGCATAAGACAGGGTAAGGTTCCCCTTCCAACATTACTACACGTTGTTAATAAGACGTTTACGTGTGGTGAATTACGAGGTGATATTTTCGGAGGGTTTTAACGACAAACTGAATCTACTGCAAGCTTAGTATCTACTAAACAATTATGTCACTTTCAGGTAACTTATGTATATGAAAACAAAGAAGTAAAAGAGAGAGAGAGAGAAAAAAAAAAGAGAGAGCGAGAGCGAGACGAGAGCGAGAGAGAGAGAGAGGAGAGAGAGAGAGAGAGAGGAGAGAGAGAGCGAGAGAGAGAGAAGAGAGAGAGAGAGAGAGAGAGAGAGAGAGAGAGAGAGAGAGAGGAGAGAGAGAGGAGAGAGAGAGAGAGAGCGAGAGCGAGAGCGAGAGGAGAGAGAGGAGGCAGAGCGAGAGAGAGAGAGAGAGAGAGAGAGAGAGAGAGAGAGAGAGAGGAGAGCAGAGGGAGAGAGAGCGAGAGCGAGAGCGAGAGCGAGAGCGAGAGCGAGAGGAGAGGAGAGGAGAGAGAGCGAGAGGAGAGCGAGAGAGAGAGCGAGAGAGCGAGAGCGAGAGCAGAGGAGAGCGAGAGAGCGAGAGCGGAGAGCGAGAGCGAGAGCGAGAGGGAGAGAGAGAGGAGAGAGAGAGAGAGAGAGGAGAAGAGAGAGAGAGAGAGAGAGGAGAGAGGAGAGGAGAGAGAGAGAGAGAGAGAGAGAGAGAGAGGAGAGAGAGAGGAGAGAGAGACGAGAGAGAGAGCAGAGAGGAGAGAGAGACGAGAGAGAGGAGAGAGAGAGAGAGAGAGAGAGAGAGAGAAGGAGAGAGAGAGAGAGAGAGAGAAGAGAAGATGAGAGAGAGAAGAGGAGAGAGAGGAGAGAGAGAGAGAATGATCGCAGAGAAGCTGTACATAGAGGCTTAGACAGAAAGTAAACAACAAACCTTGTATCACCATAATACAATTCAACACTAAAAAAATGCAAAACTGAGGTAGATGACAGGCAAGCCATGATAAACGTACAATAACGGACCGTTCATCCACAGCTGCGACCCATAGTAGTACATCTCGGCGGAGTTACCTGATAGAGAGGCAAAGAGTGAGGGAGGGAGAGGTAAAGGTAAAAAAAAGATGGGGGCATGCGCTATGCTGCGCGTGGCCTCGGTGCTAATCTCTGTTGCATTAGCCTTTGAGCCTGTAGTTGGTGACAACCCGTTAGCCCGGGACACAGGCCTACTGTGACATCCGAGTTACCTCAGTTGCCTTCCCCAGGTCTCCCCGGGTACCCATTTATCATCCACAAAAAGGAGGATAAACAGTTGTTTAGGCTGACCGCCGACTTGTCCTGGCCCGAATGTGAACCTAACCTAACCTAACCGTAACCGAAAGTCTGCGAACCTGTCTAGGAAAAAAAAAATCGCGGCCCGGACTCGAACTAGGGCCCGCAGGTTCGTAGCTAGGAGCGCTAGCCACTACACGACGGAGGCGAGGAGGGAGAGGGGTGAGGGAGAGGGAAGAATGAGAGAGGGGCAGAGGCTGAGGGAGAGGGAGGGAGGGAGGTGGGAGGGGAGAGGGAGGGAGGGAGTGGGTGATGGAGAGGGAGGGAGGGGAGAGGGAAGAGTGAGGGAGAGAGAATAGGTGGGGGAGGGAGGAGTGAGTCAACGGAGTCAAGATTTTCTGGTGTGAGGTAGGTCGTGAGCTAACGTAGGGGTGGGCAAACGCAGAGGTTCTCAAACAGTTTGGCCTGCAACCCCTCCAAATAATGTCTAAAGGCTTGCGACCCCCCCCCCCTCACCCTTACCAAAGCATTTCTGACAATCTGACACATTTACATTCTTTCTCTTTTATCTCTCTCTCTCTCTCTCTTACTCACACATACCCACACATAGGTAGAGTCATATTGCTCTGTATCATCACATTCTAAGTATTATATATTTGGTAAAATATTATAAATACTTAAATGATACCGTAACCAGTGCAATCTATCTCTATATATCAATCTCAAAATTTGTCTGTCTGTCTGTCTGTGTGTCTGTATGTTCGTTATAGACTCGGCTACAGATGGCCAAAACCCCACATGCCGCACATATTTGGAATCCTCATGACCCAGCGGAGAACATAGGCTATTCTTCGATGGGCGTGGCCGACCTTGGTTGGCGTGGCCAGCATAAACAACCTAAAAACAGCTGTGGCTGCTAAACCGTGCGAGATACAGACTTAACACTTTAGTCCAAAATTGTTGGCCGTGGTCGACTTGGGGGGATGGAAGATGTTTTGAGAGTCGTGTCCGACCCCGGTGGGCGTGGCAAGCAAAAACAACCTAAAAACTGTTGTAGTATTGTACTTAGCAGGCTAGCTAGCAAGACTCAATATGCGAGCTCATTCAGCAAACGTTTACACTGCTATTTTTTTGCAAGGATCAAGACTCTTAGTATATTAATTCATTCACTGCTACTTATATAACAGACATTAAACAGTTTCCTGTAAAAATCTTGGAGATCTGCTGCATTGTGAAGTAATACTTTTAGAGACATTTTCCCTTCTTCCCCCCAAAAAAAGGGGGGGGGGAATATACATCATATTCCACAAAAAACTTTCCTGATATTATCATGCCACAAAAAAAAACAAGAGTTGGGCGTAGCCTGCAGGAATGCAGCTAAAGCAAGGAGGTACTGAATCTCCTGAGCAAAAGAGAAGAGGTGAAATCTAGAGTCAAAGAGAGCAGAGAAAACCACAGGCTACAAACAAAACCGCAAGCTGGGACAGGACCAGCACTGCTGCAGCGAGACGCTTCTCAAATGCCCTGAAGAAACTCAGGCTCGAACAAATTAGGACAAGGTCCAGCATGCTGCAGCCGAGGGCTAATGAAGACCCTGAGGAACTCAGGGCCTACGCCAGCTAGAGACAGGACAGCAACTTGCTGCAGCGAGAGTTCTGGAAGACCCTAATGCACTTCTGGCTCGCCAAGCTAGGGACAGGGACAGGACTGCTGCCCAAGCGAGAGCTCTTGCAGACCCTGAAGCCACTCAGGCGAGCTAAGCAGGGACAGGGACAGCACTGCTGCAGCCGAGAGCTCTTGGAGTCTTGAGGACACACATACAAGCAGAGGCGAGTTCAAACTGAAACCAATAGAGCAGACAACAAAGACAGGTGAAATATGACAACCTTAGCAACACTGGATTTCAATATGATCCAAAAACATTCCCTATAACAACATTTACAATGTATATTTATTGGGGACATGTGTGAACTTTGTATTCATTGCAATGCAAAAAGGTTCAGTGGAGAGAAAACACCTGTCTTTGTTGCAGGCTCAGGTAAAGTTAAACTCCCAACATTGAGGAGCCACTGAGCCACTGAAAGTCTTTGTGACAGAACATCTCAGCCCATCAAAAGCATTTTCTGTCAAACATCGGAGAGCATATAACAACTCTTCCAAAGGACTTCTTTTGGAGTTGAAGAGATTGCCACCCAACCCTGGCTTGGCAAACAACATCAGAAAGAAGAGGCCAAGTGTACATCGAGTTGGCTCTCTTCTGCCCCTAGGAAATGAGTCTCCAAAGTTCCTGCAATTCTTACTTTAGTGACAAATTCAGGAGCAGGCAAATGCCAGGGACGGGCTTTTCCCCAATGTCAAGGGGGAAATTGTGTTGAAACTCAAGATAGAGTTTTTTTCACAGGCATAAACATACATACCGGGTTAAGTCGCACGAAAGCAATGTATGCTGCTGATGTCAAGTTATCATTCATGCAGACAAACTCCCAGGGGTGCGCATGCAATATCCAACAAGCTAACGATGTAGCGTCTTGATTTCTGGCCAGGAGTTTCAAAAGAGGGACATGTGTCTCAAAAACAAAAAACAACACCATGCAAAGGGTTGCAAGAAACTCATCGGGAGTATGATGCTCTGCAAATATCCCTTGATTCATTGGCTGGGACAGGATGGCATACAGTTTTCTGTCTTGCAGATCAATTCAGAAAACTGGACAACCAACCGCCAGAAAGTGTTCTGCGAAGACTTTTATTCATACCAACTAATGGTCAGGGCAAGCAATTTTAATCTCCTACAAAGATGCAAGCAAATATGCGTATGTACATTGTTGACAGTATGCTAAAATTGAAACCAAAAGTGGTCTTTCCATTAGGCACAACCAAAAAGCCTTGCGTGAAGAGGACTATCTACCCAAAACCTTGTGGAACTTTTTTTTTTTTTTTTTTTTTTTCAAATACACAATCAACGAGGCCATTGCCAATGATGAGATGCCAGTAATGTGGGTCAGTTGGTTCAGTTACTGCCTTCTTCATTCACTGGTGGTACAAGATATATGCCATGAGAGGACCCAAGAGGCCATGACATATGTCAGGAAATATGGAACGCCAGATTGTTTCATCACCTTCACAGGCAATTCCGTCATGGCGAAATTACCAAACAATCTTATGCCTGGTTCAGACAGCTGTCGGACAGCATGATATTGTGCAAGGCGGTTTCAGGCTGAAAGTTGTAAAACTGATGAATCTGATGACAAAGGTTCGATCTTGGGAAAACACTCTGCCACATGGTCACCATTGAATGGCAAAAAGAGAGGGCTTCAAAGCTTAACATCTTGCTTTGGCTGAAAGACAAGATACATGCAAACCGAATAGACTCTTCATCAGTGCGAGCTCCCCAATCCCCAGAAGATTAAATCAACTGTTTGATATAATCACAAGAAAAACAATGATCATGTACCCGGGACCACACCAATCGATCCAGCCATGCATGCAGGACAACAAATGTACTAAAAAATATCCAAAGAAATACTGGAACACACTCAAACAGATAGGGATGGATATCCTTTGTACAGAAGAACGAAGGTCATGAAGAAGATACATGGTGGTATCACAACAACTTTACGCAGGGAGACAATATACCGGAAATTGGACAATACTTGGGTCAGTACCATTACAACCCCCTACTCTGCAAAGCCTTCCAATGCCCACATCCAATGTGAGTTTTGCAACTCGGTGAAATCCATCAAGTAGTCTGCAAAATGTCAAACAAGGGCAGTGATCAGCAGTATTTGGACTTGAGAGACAAGGGGCATAAAGAGATTGAGGGTGCTAGATACAAAACTGGCAGATATATCCTAAAGCAATGAGGCAACTTGAGGATCTTTTCTTTTCCTATACATGATTAGATCTCCAGATGCTATGCCTCTGGTGCTCATTTGGAGAATAGCAAAAGAGTCTACTTTACAGAAGAAAATGCTTCTAGAAAGATTGGTAAGCCCAAAGGAACACAACTCTCACAGGCCTTCTTCAACTTTGCACTCAAGATGACTGTGCCAGTACTCTTCCTCTACGTTTGAAGTGCCCCAAGTACTACAAGCTGGAATGCAACAAAGCATTCCTCACAAAAGAAGAGCCATTGGAGTCCCAGTTGAGGTCATCAGAAGTCAAGGGAATGTGATGCTCTAGGGAGAGTTACATGTCCTTCCCACAACAGGAATGCAGAATTCCTGACGCGTGTGCTTCATCATGTCAGAGGACTAACATCATTTCAGAGTTTTGAAAACTGTGAATGGGTCCTACAGGTCCACATTCGAGAGGCATGCTCACAGCGGGGCCTTTGGAAAATGGATGAACAATGGATTGGACCCTGACTGAAGCAGTCCACATGCCACAAGCACAAGGCAAATGAGAGATCTCTTTGCCGTGATGATCGCAACATATGGACTCTCAACCCACTGACTCTTTGGAACAAGCACAAAGAAAGTCTCAGTGAGGACATTACACATAAGAGAAAAGGGCAAATCCATATCTGAACATCAGTTCAATTGCAAGCTTGCAAATGAAGCCCTGGTCCTTATTGAGAGGACAAAAGTGATCATGTTGGCCAAAAGGTCTCTTTCACCAGTTACTGGATTGTCATCACAAACAGAACATCAAGAAGACCATGTGGACAGAGACTTGCCAGAGAGAAATCAGCTACAACCTGGATCAAGCTCAAGAATTTGTAACCAGAAATGAGCCACTCCGACTGAGACCAGCGCAAGCATACGGAACAGTCACTGTTGCAGCCAAGATTTGCAAGAGGAGTGTCTTCCTTGACGCTCCTGGGGCACTGGAAAAACCTTTGTACATTCAATCTTCTCCTTGCAAAGGTCCGGCTTACAAAAGATTGCACTTGCTGTAGCATCTCCGGAATTGCTGCCACACTGCTCACTGGTGGAAAGAACAGCACATTCACTTTTAAGACTTCCTTTCAATCAACACCGAACAGAGAGCCCGTTTGCCAAACATTAAGAGAGGGTCGAACGTTGCCAGAGTGTTACAAAAAACCACCAGGCTCATCGGCTGATGAATGTACCATGGCTCACAAATTGGCATTGAAGCTCTGGACAGAATGTGCTCAAAGATTTTCACAGGAAAGCACGCACTCATGGGTGGAATAATGTTATTCTTGCGGGTGACTTCAGGCAAACTTTTGCCCATAGTTCAGGAAGGGAACACCTTCAACCTCAAATTAACGCTTGCCTCAAGAATTCCTAACATCTGGCAGAATGTCAAGAAGATCTCTCTAAAGACAACATGAGAGTGCGGCTTCCATGGAGATGGCCACTGCTGGCCAGTTTGCTGCTCACCATGTTGAGGCTTGAAAATGGAAATGTTCCACATGATTCTGAGGGAAACTTTTCAATCCCTCAGGGTTGGGAAACATTGTGGCCTCCTTCAGAGACTTGAAATCAAAGTGTACCCAAACTGGACCAAAAATTTCAAAAACCACAAGTTTTCAGTGATGAGAGCAATACTTGCTCCAAGGAATGAGACAGGTCGGTCAATTGAACAAAAGACTTGCTAAGCAAGCTGCCAGGTCAAACAAAAGGATCTACAAGTACAATTGGACACGTTGTCGCACAAGAAACAGGCAGTCGAGTTCCTGCTGACTTCTAATCACTGAGCCCCCTGGCATGCACCTCATAAACCTGACACTCAAAATTGGAGCATCCAGCAGGCCTCTTACGAAATTGGATTGCACCAAAGTTGTGCAAAGTACCAGGTTTGTGGTCAAAAGCTGATGCCCTATCTCATTGAGGAACAATAAATTACAGGTCAGTTCAAAGGTGAAACAGTGTCATCCTGAGGGATTCCAATCTTATCTGCTGACCTAGCCTTGAATTGCAAAGGCTTCAGTTCTATGTGAGACTCAGCTTTGCCATGTCCATCAACAAAGCACAAGGGTAGTCTCTTCAAATTGCTTGGACTTCATCTATTGCAGCCATGTTTCTCTCATGGCCAACTTTATGTTGGTTGCTCAAGGGTGGGAAAAGGCCAACAGCCTCCACATATTGCTCCTGGTGCAAGACCAAAAATGTGGTCTATCCAGCAGCACTTCAGCCTTACTCTTTTTCAGGGTAATGAAAAAAACCCTTTTCAGGGGATTGAAAAAACAATTTTTCAGGGTCAGAAGAAACCCTTTTAGGGGTAATGGAAAACCCTTTTCAGGGTAAAAAAGAAAAACCCTTTTTCAGGGGTAATGGCCAGAACGATACCCGGTCCTGTCCCTTGGACTGGGTAAGCTAAGAGGTCATCAACATAACACAACATGGCCGCCGGCCCCATTGGCCGCAAAGCCCACAGCCCTCACGCAGGAGCTAGGAGAAAGGTGCCGGAGGGCACCCTTTCTGCTAGATCCTTATATATTGCTTTACACTATTGAAAAAAAATAAGGTCTAACCAAAATATAGTTGAACCTTGATGTGGATTTGTAATGCATTCATTAACAAGGGTAGGGCGGTGATGATAACAGTACGTATGCACTTATGTAGGTTAGATTATCATTAATGGAATCCAATATGTGTTCTGTGTTCTGTGTTCTGTACGGTTGATGTTGGTCCTGGAACACCTTTGCTAATTACCTTTAAAGTTTCTAGAGATGATCACATTCCCAGACACGCCTCCCTCTCGCTAATGTTTTAGCTAGCTACTGACTACCACCTCTCTGTGATCTTGCCGAGACGCTCAATAAGCGATTAGACACTCCATTAAGAGCATTAGACGTCTAGTCTTTTATATATTACAGGAACTCTGAAGTCACCAGATCACATCCCAAGCACGGCAGGAGCAGCTCACTAATCTCTCCGATCACCTTACCACACCGTGTTACCTGTACATGTTACTTTACCATGGTAATAAACGATCTATCAAAGCAGAGTTACCTGTTTCTGCTCACCCTAAAAGTGACATACCAATCACTTTACAAGGGTGACAGAGTCGTCTATGGGACAAGGTTAAACGTAAAAAACTGTTCTTTTTTTTCCCGCCACCGGGACACGTGGTGACCTAAGACACGCCGCCACATCGTTCCTCCAGGCCTCATCATCAAGCAGCCACCGCCACCACCACGCCTGCCATATACATCGCTTGCACACGGCAAAAGCAAGGTAACATCCACATTCCTCGCCTCCTGCCGCCAGGCGCTGCCTTCACCCTCGCCGCCCCATCCACGTGCTTCTCCGAGATATTCATCCACCAGTGGCCGCGCTCCAAGCCTGCCGCCCTCGCCGGCCAATTACCACCCAAGGCACCCACCTACGCCGCCTCCACACATCGCCCCTGTTTCATCGCGCGGTACCTCCCACATCGACAATCTACATCCACCTACTCCACCTCCACCGCTTGCTACGCCCAGCTCTCCACAACAACGCTGCCGCTTCCTCCACCACATCCACGCGGCATTCCCACCAGGCCGCCCTACGCATCCACATACGCGGTTCCTCAATCACCACCGAGTGAATTCTACATCGCTTGATTCACTTTATCACACGGCAGGCAGCGAAGGGAACGTCCAATTCGCCTCCGCTTCCCACGCCGCGCCGCTTCGTTCACCTCCTCCACGTACCTCACGAGATCTCTTCCACGGCATCCCGGCGCCAAGCTCCACCAACGTTTCATCCCACCTACTCCACCGCCTGCTACACCGCCGCTGCTTTCCTCCGTGCTGGTTGCCGTTTCCGCTCATCCACTGTTCCACCTCTCCACCACGTCTTCAAACATCGTTAAGTACCCTACCATTATTTTTATTTCTGTGCTCTCTGCTAACTATAGCTGGTGTCTTCTACATATGATTGCTATACCCAGTTGGTGTGTCTCTCAGACATCCAGTCTTGTGACTTACGTATGAGTGCATAATTCATTTTTCTGGTTTAAATTTTGGTAGTGCCATACCTTTTGTGATTCCTGTGGTGTGTTCAGCTTGTTATTTTATTCATGTATTGTGCTGATAAGAACTTGATTTCCCAGGGATCCTGACCTGTTATACCCGCAACGCTGCTTGTGACTGTACAGCGTCCGCCTCACAGTGTCTGTCCGTGTCTGATACTCATGCTCTTTGGACTTTATGAGGTTTCCGCTGAGTTACGGGTATTTGTATGTTGTGAGCGTAAGGGCTCTTGTATTTAGTCTATTTATTATTTCTTTTTTTTTGTTACAAGTGATAAAACTGGACGCTCCCACCACACTTAACATATGCTTTTGTACATAAAGTGATACACTAACACTCGCCAACTTACACTGTGTAGTCCCTTTTATTCACGGTATCTCGCTGTTTTCCATATCTACGTTAACTCTATCGAGGATATTATATTATATTAATTATATATTATATGCCATAACTGTGTGTACTCGGATATTTTCATTCCTTCTTCTTCACCAATTACACCTGTCATCATGCCACCACCAGCGCCAACTTCCAGGCACTATGGTACACGAGGTCTTCCTTTCCTAAATTTACAGGCCAACAATATTCAGTACAATACTACTCAAAGGGACGTTGAGCCCCCCCCCCCCCCCCGGAGATCGCGCCGTCGTAACATCACTGACATGCAACAAATCGCTCAACTAAAGTCCCGCTGTGACTTGTTAACTGCCTCGGGCAGGACAATACCTGCAGATGATTTATTCTCACCAATTAAGACCTATGACGGAATTTAAGACCCCATTCAATAAATATTCATGGCAGTCAGAAATCCGGTATCCTTGCTCCACTCTTTAGACTTGCATGACACTCACAAAAGCAAGAAACACCCTATTCCAGTCATGGTCAGCTTGCAAACAATCTTCAAACGTCAAATTAGAACTTGATAAGACAGCTGGAAAAATCTCAGAATGGGTT
The DNA here is from genome assembly GCA_016584305.1 of Chionoecetes opilio. NCBI lineage: Eukaryota > Metazoa > Arthropoda > Malacostraca > Decapoda > Majidae > Chionoecetes > Chionoecetes opilio. The sequence goes on along the minus strand of JACEEZ010004838.1, from coordinate 24,032 downwards.
GAGAAGATGGGAAAATGAGTCTATACAAGCTGTCTGTAACCTTTCTGGATACTACACTTACATGTTCTCATACACCTTGCCACAGCACAAACAGGCGTTGATAAAACACTTTCACTTTGACTCCAACAGACACCTTTACTGCATTTGATTCCAATTTGAGGACTCTTCGTCACTACGTGTTTCAAAACAATGCACATTCTTCTTGTCTGCCTGCTGTTCTACCACAATCCAAACACCACCAACCACGAAGCACTTCTCGTCCCTCCTTTCAACTCAACACTCGTTCACCCAAACAATCGGCAAAGACAACGCTCATCTCATATTCACGACAGTCCCGGGCTAATCACTCACCTGCCTCGTATTGCCTATTACTGCAAAAACAAGGACACACGATCGAGCGTTGCTTTACACCGACAACGCATTTTCCAAACCAGGCGTATGCTCCAACGCTTTGTGATCACAATGGTTCAATGTGGGTCCCACGGACACTTCTGAATGCGCGCAGAGCAAACGCCCCTCGATATTCACAGCAACACACACCTCTGACGGCCGTGAAGGACCACCCAATCTCCTCGCATTCACAGCAGTATAACCTCACTGATACCCACGCGACGTGCCACTCTCCGAGCAACACGAACCAGATCACCACAGATGAACCTTCACTCCCTTTGTATACCATTTTCTAATACACTTTTGGGAGGACCCAATGGATTTTACCAAAGTGAAGTCAACCAGCACTACTTCACCTTGTTTATTGATACAGGTTCTTCAGTACATATCATGACTAAAGGTTGCTTTGATAACATCAATCTGTGCGTAAGCGTAAATTAATCATTTAGAACCTTTGACCTGCAACTTGTGGAATCGATGGACCGCACTCACTACTCTAGGTAAGGTTATGTTTAAACAAATACCATGTCCGGACTTGCACCTGTCAGCCTGACTACGATATACGCAGACGGCTAAACCATTCAGCTGACGCTCTCATTGGACGTCCTACTCTAACCCAACAACAGATAGACTTATACCACGCTTCATGGAATCTATGGCGTGACCTTTTCATTCCAAGAGGTCTGGAAAACAAATCTAGATCTTTTCCTGACTCTGTTCACACGGACTTGTCTCCTCCACTGCATGCGACTCTCCTGAGTCTCCACAAGTCTGGATTCCAACATGCACTCCTATGACAAATCTCTGATACAAGTGTTCTCCCTTCCTAGTTCTCCACATTGCAATGCATAACCAAAATTCACCCATTCCCAGGACATGTCGTCGTTCCGCTGGTCGCCTTTCTCGCTCAAAAAACGAAAACCGTAAGACTACGGTCGCGTATGTAGCCACAGACGCTCTACGTCTAATAACACCACTCGCCCCAAAAGTCTCACTTCACAAGGTCTTAGAAGACCAAGCTAAGCACCGTCACGCTGTCCATCTCGTGCCAACGTTGAGCTTATACCCACACCTGCACCTGGGTAGACGTTTCGGGTTAAAAGGCGGTTCGAAAACGTCGATGCTATGGCTCTCCCTGAGACGGTCACTCATTCTGCTCTAAGCTGTTCCTGCCAGCGCTGTGCAGGACTCAAAAATCATGGCAAATCAAAACCTTTATGTGGTTAACGTCACAACGGTTCCAGTCAACTCTCACTTGTGGTACACGGGCTTTGTACATTTTACGTCTACCCAGATGACGTTCGTGTCGACGAATGTCCACAAGGTCCACAAGTTCAGTTAACTCCATTTCAGTCAGGCGCCTTCAAATTTGTCTGACCTTCAAGTCATGTGCAAACCACAGACCATCTAGATTCACAGGATGAGCTTATCAACTCTTTGACCGACTTCAGGTGTATTGTGTCTCTCCCCGGTGAGACACTAGGTAAAAAACCAACGTCGTCACTCATAAGATACAGCTTATGAAAGACGCCCCAACCTGCTACATACCAGGCAATTCGTATGGCCCACAGTAAGAATGCCATTGTCGATCGCATGGTCTCCGAAATGCTAACTTTGATGAATCATTGAAGACTCCAGCAGTTCCTTTCAATGAGCCAATGTTTCCTGGTTCCAAAGAGCCAGTCGAATGGCGCCCTGTAGTCGATTCCGAGCTCTTAAACAAAAAACTGACTGTTCCTTATCGGTATCCCATGCCCAGTCTCGAGGATATTTTGCAGAACTTAGGTGATCATAATACGGTTTTTTCCACCTTGGATTTGTGCTCCGGCTTCTGGCAAGTCGAAACTTGACGCAGAAAGACGTGAATACACTGCTTTTTCTACACCCTCAGGACATTACAGTACTGTCGCATGCCTATGGTCTTTTCTGGGATCACCCGCTGACGTTCTCAACGCTTGATCAATTCCATATTCAAGGGGTTTAATGGGTCAATACACTTTTTTCCTAACCCGGAACGACTAGATCGTTTTTCTCTAACATCAGTCCCAGAAACATCTCCAGAAACTCAGAAAAGTTTCACTCGGTCTTCAGGAGCAGGCTTGAGACTTAAAAATCCCAAAGCGCGTTCCTACGCAAAGAAAATACCTTTCTTGGCCAATCTATTAAACGCTGGACAGGTTATTCAAACGTCCAAATGACAAAGTCAGCGCTGTAACTCAATTATCCTACCTCCAGTCAATGTAGATCAAGTCCGTAGTTTCGTAGGGACTTTGCTCTATTACCAGCAGATTTATCAAAGATTTGAGCATGCTTTCTCCACTCACTTCACTCTTAAGAAAGATGTGCCCTTCCCAATGGTTCTGACAGTCAGGAAAACGCTTTCGTGCTCTTAACAGCACGCTCTCACTTCTGCGCCTGTCTTGCGTACCCTGACTACACTAAAACCTTTCATTCTCAACACTGACGCTAGTACACTGGTCTCGCACAGGTGCTGTACTCATGCAAGACCACGATGGTAAACAAGGCCCCATCGGTAGTTATGCCTCTCGCTCTACTTAACAAGGGGCAGTCAGAGAAAAATACGCAGTGACGTGAGATCGAAGCCCTTGCAGGCATTGTGCTTAAAGAAGTTCGTAAATCATGCATGGCGATCCTGTCAAGTTCATTACGGATCATAAACCCTTACTTACCTTTTCAAGGCCAAGGACCAGTCAGGACGCAGGGCTCGATGGTTACTTACAATTCAAGATTTCATGCCGAGTTTGCGTACATCAAGGCAAAGCTACCGGTTGCAGCTGATGCCCTTTCTCGCAACTGTGCACTTACATGTCTTCACCCACGCAAACATCCACATTTGACACGCTTTATCCCCCCCCCTGTGATGATTTCACATGCTCAACGTATGACCCCACATGGTCAAAAAAGTCATCTATTACTTGAATCAGGTGATGACTTCCGACATTCCTAATGTTCCTTTCTCTTTTCACATGACCTACTCAGGACAGTTGCTGTACAAAGGCAACCACACTTACAAGTAAGCATTGAACCGTCTCGGTCTCTCACCAACTTGTCATTCCTCCACGCATGTCCAGTCTGGCCTTAAACTAATTCATGACTACACCAATGCTTCACACCCTGGCAAGGAAAAAGTCACTTTCACAAGCAGACTTAAATTCTTCTGGCTCACCATGAGAAAGGAATATCAATGACTACATTGAAGTTATGTCATAGGTGTTGCAAGAAAACTAAAGGGTGATATAATGCTCATGTTCCCAATTCTCAGTTATCCTGTGCCTTCAGACACCATGGGAAGTCTTGACATTGATTTGTTGCAAAACTCCTCTTACGAACGTGTAAATCAATATTTAATAGTTGCTGGTGATCATTTTTCACGTGATTTTCCATTATTGCTCCATGCCCTAACAAAATCAGCAACAAACAGTGGCACGTGCATTCTTTGATCATGTCATGTGTCCTTTCACTACTCCCAAGGTTTTGTTGTTGATAAAACGGCCAATCTGAGTTTGTTAATCAAGTTCTTGATTCTGTGCCAACAGTTCAATATCAGGACGTGTAATGTTCTTGCTTACCGCCCCATGTGCTACGGTTTGGTAGAACGTTGCACCGTAAAATCCTCAACACTTTAAGCCTCCCTTATTCCTGGACACTGACACCCTTTGGGACACCTATGCTCCTCAGGTGATTGGCTTCTCTCAATTCCACATCAACAGGTCGTCTCTGAGGACACCACATTAATTCTGTTTGCCCAGGACAAATGTCTTCCTTATGATCTTTTGTCCAAACTTCTAAGCATATATACAAACTATGATGGACTTTGGTCAAGACTAGGGTTCACACGTTCCAACAAAAAACACCAACGTATCCCAAACAATCCCACTTGCTCTCTCTAAAGCTGATAGGTTCCAATATGCACAATAAGTCAGCTTCCACATTTACACTTGACGTAGGTGACATTGTGTAGTCCCCTTGTTGCAATCAAAACACTCCAAATTAGACCCTAAAGTTGACGGCCCCTCCCGGGTCCTAAGCTCAGGAAATGGGAATAAGGTCAGGCTTCACTTAACTGACGGCACTAAGGAAAGTTGCCACCTGATTCTCTTAAGAAAGTTTCCAAAAGGCCTGAACTGTGAGGAGCCTAAACCTCGTTCATGTTGAATCTCACCTCCCTCAATCACAGCTCCAACCAGCACTTCTACTACTCCTTCACCAGCTCCTCAAATTCTCTGGCCATCGTTATTCCTTCGTAGTATCAGTAGTGTGAAGTAGCTCCTTCCGTTTCTCTCTTTTCCATGTACCTTATTGATGTAATTTTGTACATAGCACTGTATTGTCTCAATAATTTTTTCGTACTCATAGGTCTGTGTACCATGGCCGGTACCTTCCATGATTTATGTTTCCACATAATTTTTTATGAGTACGTATCCCTTCCTGTGTCCTTTTTTCCCCTTTTTTTCCCTATTTTCTATTATAATATATTAGATAGGTATGTTTTTGTGGCCATTTAATTGTGTCCCGTCTCTTTGTTCAGTTTCATGAATTCTTGGGTCGAGGAGGAAGGAAAACCCCCATCTCGGGTAGTCGGAACCGAGCATATGTAGGTTAGATTATTATTAGTGTTCCCACTATGTGTTCTGTGTTCTAATGTTCTGTACGGTGGATGTTGGGTCCTGGAAACACCTGGTAATTACCTTTTGAAAGTTTTCCTAGGGCGGATGATCACATACAGGACACGCCTCCCTCTCGCTAATGGTTTTAGCGTGCACTGCCTCCCACTTCTCTGTGATCTTGCCGTGAACGCCAATTAAGAGATTAGACACTCCCATTAGAGATTAGAAAGCCTAGTCTTTATATATATATACAGAACTCTCAAGTCCCAGATCACATCCCAAGCACGGCAGGAGCAACTCACAGTCTCTCCGAGACACCTTACACCACGTGTTACCTGTTACCTGTTACCTTTACCAGTGTTAATAAACGACTATCAAAGCAGAGTTACCTGTCTCTGCTCACCCTAAAAATGACATACCAATCACTTTACACATAGCTACTGGACGTGTGAGCGTGGTGGTGAGGAGGGGTTGGCGGAAAGGGGAGGGAGGAAAAAGGATCAACTCTTTTCTCGGAGTCAGATTATGTAACTACTTTTTTTTTGCAATTTAGTAAAGCCTAGGAAGGTATACTCATTGCTTTGTTTTATACTGAAAATAGATATAAAAGAATATAATAAATTATAAATAGTGTTCTTTATTCCATTTTGCACATTCTAGAAATCTCGCGACCCCGCAGAAGACTTTCGCGACCCCTCGAGGGGACGCGACCCCCAGTTTGAGAACCCCTGGGCTAACGGACTCACTCCTCCCTCCCTCACCTCTTCTCTCTCCCTCACTCTTCCCTTTCCCCACCCTCCCTCGCCATCACCCACTCCTTCCCTCCCTCTCCCCTCCCTCCCTCTCCCTCTCCCCCTCAGCCTCTCCTCTCTCACTCTTCCCTCTCCCCCATTTCTCCCTCACCCCTCCCCCTCCCCACCTCCGTGGTGTAGTGGCTAGCGCGCCTAGCTGCGAATCTGCGGGCCCTGGTTCGAGTCCGGGCCAGGGCAAGTCGGCGGTCATAAACTACTACAGCCACTGCTACTACTACAACTATTACTACTACTGTGGGAATTAAATTGAAAGGATGACTTGAATGGTTTCACTCCTAAATATAAATTAAAACTCTGGTGCTTGAATTAAACTCACAACTGAAAAAGATAATTAAATTAAGGGACAACTTGAAATTAACTAACTACCACTAAAAATATTTACCTGGTGGTAGTTATAGTGGCTGTCCAAATAATGTCACCCAGCTAAACCTTATTATTGAGATCTCAATAAGCTAAGAGCACTGTAATGGATTAACTGCCAGGGCTCCTGCAAAAGTTGTTACTTAGCTGTGACGTCTTAGATGTTTGAAGACATGATGTTTTGTAGACAATATGGCGGGCGTAACCTTCTCGATGTATCAAGCCGATACATTGACCGGGATATTGGGTTTTAGTAACCCATACTCTCCATGAATATTATTTACAATATTTACACGAGAACACTCTTGGTGTCTCTAAAGCAAAGTGACGATGAACTGCTCCTCTTGGTGGTGTCAGACTGAATGAGAGCGAGTCAGCTGGATTTCCTCTGACGTCGCTTTGCTCCAAAGATATACGAGCCCAAATCAATTTCTCAATAAATTTATATTACTCGTATGTTTACTACTATTCATTTTAGTAACATTCTTAATTATCTCTGGAGAAATTTATAATTTCCGACAACTACTATAATATACTACTGTCCATTACCACCACTAATACTCTTTAATGTCAAGTATGTAACTCGTCGTTTTCCTGTATTTTCCATTACTTTTAAATATATTTCCTTCTTTGCTGTAAAATGGAGTTGCAATGATATTTATATCAACATAAAATTGGTTTTTGAAGGCATGAGATTCTACATTCTTCTTTTCTGTTTTTTTTTCTCACTTTTGTTTATGCTATTATTAGTAGGTGACGTAACATTAGCATAGAGATGGGTGACTTATAACCCTCTCTTTCTCTCCTTTCTTACATCATACTTCTTGACTCTTTCTCTCTTTTTTGTATAGCCGTTTGAATCCCCCTCCTCTTCTACTACTACTACTACTTCCATCTTCCTTTCTTTTACCCTTACTCCTTTTTATTTGTGTTTTTCTTCTTCTATTCATTTCAATTCCTGTCATTAGTTTCTTCCTGTTAATCTACACGAAGTTAATAATTATTTCAGACTCTGTTGTTCTAGTTTGCGGCAAGACAGCCATTTAACACACTTTTTTTCTTCTTATCAGCACTTAAAAATGTATATGCAAATTGGCGTGGCAAGACCCATTTATCTGACGCGTCTAACAAGCCATTTGCTGACGTTTACCACATATTTTGTTTCGTTTGGGTTTGTTCCAAGATCTAATTCTGGCTCGATTATTGCAAGTGGTAAGATGTTTGTTTCTTTTACTTCATCACACACCACAACAAGTGGGTTCAAGTTAGATCAGTTTAGATTTAAGAAAGAAATAGGCAGGAATTGGTTCACTTATAGGAGACGAGGGAGTGAGGGATGGATGGTGGATGCATCCATGGTGGATGCATCCATGGTGGATGAATGGATTAACATTCAAATGAGCGGGAATACAATAACCTATCTATTGCTCTTCCTCTTTTCTTATATATCCCAGTCTTTCCTTTCTATCTCCTCTCTGTCCCCTCCCCTTAAAATGTACCTCTCGGCCCCGCAAGTTGAGTCTTCTTAAGGCGGCGTCACACTAGCACTTTTTCCGTCAATTTTTACGATTTCCGTTGGTTTTTTCTCGTTCTGTCTAGTTTTTCCGTCTGACCCAGTCAAACGATCATGATCGTCTTCATATGGAACGTTGAAGACAACTTTCATAGTCAAATCAATATCCATAGTGATTACTTTAAAGATATTCAATATAATTTTTTTTTTTTTTGCAAATTATAATTCAATACATTTGAAAGTATGAAAAATATTCAAGTGACTATTCAATCAATCAATCATTGGGGGCATACGCCGGGGGGCGCGTCGCCTCGCCCACCCTACGACGCCACTCCCGGGGGTCACCATGCGCAAGTTTCCATGCAGGCTCCTTTCCCATACCAAGCAGCTCTCGACAAGAAACATCAACTTGCCCCAGCCACGAGCCTTGTGGGCGCCCCCTTGGCCTCCTCCACGCCGGATTGTCTCTTACAGATACAACCCGATGGGAAGGATCAGTTTCAGGGTAGCGTGCCACATGCCCATTTAGCCGAAGTTGGCGCTGACGGAATATGCAGATAATAGGCCTCAATTCAGTCTCACGGTGCAATCGCTGATTTGACACGTAATCATCCCAGCGATACCCCATGATTCTGCGAAAACACTTATTACCAAAGGCATTGATTCGTATCTTCAAGTCACTATTTAGTGTCCATGTCTCACAACCATAAGTTAAACAGGGATCACAAGCGACTTGAAGATCCGGATCTTTGTCCTCCTGCACAGGTACCGACAACGCCAAATACTCCCGCTGAGCGAGTCCATAACACCGTGGGCTATGCCAATCCGCCGTAAGGCTTCTTGACGTGACCCGCCGTCATTATGGACTGCGCTACCAAGGTATGTAAAACTTTCCAAGATCTCAATGTCCTCGCCACACGCATGAAGAGACTGTACTGCTTCATCTAGTAAGTCTCCAAACACCTGGACCTTGGTCTTGAGCCAGGAGACCTCAAGTCCCAAAGGCTTTGCCTCCTGGTGCAGCGCCTCGAGAGCCATCACCAGGACCTCCAGCGACTCAGCAAAGATTACTGCATCATCGGCAAAAACAGGATCAGTGATCTTGGTGTTGCCGACGGATGCTCCACAATCACTTTGATCTACAACCTTGTCCAATACCCAGTCCATACAAGCGTTGAAAAGTGATGGGGCAAGGACGCACCCTTGCCTCACTCCTGTATTCACAGGAAAGAAGCTGGATACACCTGCCCCACACTTCACAGCATTCTTAGTCCCAGAATACAGACCAGTTATCAAACCAATAGTCCTTGCAGGAATCCCTCGAAGTCGCAGAAGATCCCAGAGTGACTCACGATGCACTGAGTCAAACGCCTTCTTGAGATCAACATAGGCTGCAAGCATCCCCTGTCGAAACTCAAGTCGGCGTTCCACCAGGACACGAAGCGCTAGAATACGGTCCGTTGTTGACTTACCAGGCGTGAACTCAGACTGCTGAGGTCTCTGATGCTTCACCAGATGACTGCGAATTCGTGTCAGCAATAGATGGGCAAGCACCTTGCCTGGTACGCTGAGCAGTGCAATACCGCGGTAATTGTTGCAGTCCTGAGGGGTCCCCTTCCCCTTTTCCAGATAGGGATGACCAGCCCCCTTTTCCAGTCGGGAGGAATGGTACCTGATTGCCCCCCGGCAGTCAGGACAGCATGCAACCCGCGGATCATGGCCTCACCCCCAGCTTTGAGGGAGCTCCGGCCAACCTAAAATATTCCCCCAAACACCAGCTGCCTTTCCACCCTTCAACTTTGCTACAGCCTCTCTGACTTCGTCAAGAGAGGGTGCGGTTTCGTCAATGGGAGAGGATCGGCATCCACCGCCCGTAACCCAGTGGTGTGAAGCTGCTCAGTTGGAGGGTCCACCGTGAACAACTGCCCAAAGTACTCAGCCCAACGAGCCATCTGCCCATCCATGTCCGACACGAGGCGCCCATCTGCTGTTCGAATAGCACTCGCCCGAGTAGGAGACTTGGAACGGAGCTTCTTCAGGGCTCGGTAGGCGGGTCGGAGGCAGGGCATGTAGTACGGTACGGTACGGTACGAAATTACGGTACGGTACGGTTATTTAAGGGCTAAAAGTACGGTTCGATGTTACGGTTCGATATATTTCTTCAAGTTCGGTACGGTACGAAAGTTCGATTTTTATTTCCGTACTTATATCGAACCATTTTCGTACCCAGCAGTATGGGCGCCGCCCATACTGCCGCCGCCCATTGGGCGGTGGATGGGCGGATAGGGGAATGAATGAGCGAGATTTAAGTCCATTAATTAACACCACCGAGTGACCTCATTAGCCAGGTAGAGTTTCTGCCAAGCTGCCTGAGACGGCTGGGTGTGAACGTGGATTGGGGATTATCCCTCAGCCTCCTGACCTCCTCGGTCAGGTCAAGGAGATAAGTCAGGTGGCGTGGGGCGTCGGCCCCATTACTCACATACCCACTTGCATTTAACACACTTGTGTGTGTGTGTGTGTGTGTGTGTGTGTGTGTGTGTGTGTGTGTGTGTGTGTGTGTGTGTGTGTCTGTTTGTTTGTGTGTGTGTGCGTGTCTGTTTGTGTGTGTGTGTGCGTGCGTGCGTGTCTGTTTGCTTGTGTGTGCGTGCGTCTGTTTGTTTGTGTGTGTATGTGCTTGAATGTTTGTGTGTGTGTGTGTGTGTCTGATTGTTTGTGTGTGCGTGTCTGTTGTTTGTTTGTTTGTTTGTGTGTGCGTGCGTGCGTCATGTTTGTTGTGTGGTGTGTGTTGTTTGTCTGTTTGTGTTTGTGTGTTTGTTTGTGTGTGTGTGTGTGCGTGTCTGTTTTTTTGTGTGTGTGTGTGGTCTGTTTGTTTGTTTGTTTTGTTTTGGTGCGTGTCTATTTGTTTTTGTTGTTTGTGTGTGATGCGGGTTCGATCGGGCGGTGCGTGTTTGTGTGTGTGTTCCGTTGTTTTTGTGTGTGTCCGCTTGTGGGTTTTTGATGGGTACCGTTGTTGTCGCGGGGTGTTTGTAAGTCGTGGGTGGTGGCGTGGCCCATCTTATATGCGGGCGCGGTGTGTGGCTTCTGGGATTATCCTTAAAGTGAACAAGTGTGTGTTGCGTGTCTGTTTAGTTTGTGTGTGTGTGGTCTGTCTGTTTATTGTTTGTGGTGTGTGTGTCTGTTTGTTTTTTTGTTTTTGGGGTTGTGGGGGTGATGGTGGTCTTCTTTGTGTTGTGATTGGGTGGTGCGCGTGTGTTTGTAACGCTGGTGTTGGTGTGGTGTGCCTTTGAGCAGCGGTAGTATATGGTCTGTGGAATTGTTTGGACAAGTGTTTGTGTGTGTGTTTGTTTGTGTTTGTGTGCGTGCGTGTCTGTTTGTTTGTTTGTGTGTGTGTGTCTATTGTTTTTTGTTTGTGTGTGTGTGGTGCGTGTCTGTTTTTTGTTTTGTGATTGTGTGTGCGTGTCGTTTATTTGTGTCGTTTTTTTTGTGTGTGTGTCGTGTCCGTTTGTTTTTGTTTGTGTGTGTCTGTGTGGGGTTTGTTGTCTGTTTGTGTGTGTGTGTGTTTTGTGTTGTGTGTTTGTTGCGTGCGTGTCTGTTTGTCTGTTTGTGTGTGTGCGTGCGTGCTGTTTATTTGTTGTTTGTGTGTGTGTGCTGCGTGTTGTTTGTTTGTGTGTGTGTGTGTGCGTGTCTGTTTGTGTGTGTGTGTGTGGTGCGTGTCTGTTGTTTGTTTGTGGGGTGTGTGTGCTGTTGTGTTTGCTTGCGTTTGTGTGTGTGCTGTGTGTGTGTGTGTGTGCGTGTCTGTTTGTTTGTTTGTGTTTTGTGTGCGTGTCTGTTTTTTTTGTGTGTGTGTGTGTGCGTGTCTGTTTTTGTTTGTTGGGGTGTTTTTTGTGTGTGTGGGTGTCGTTTGTTTGTGTGTGTGTGCGTGTCTGTTTGTTGTTGGTGTGTGTGTGCGTGTCTGTTTGTTTGTTGTGTGTGGGGCGTGTCTGTTTGTTTGTGTGTGGTCTGTCTTTTGTTTGCGTGTGGTGTGTGCGTGTCTGTTTGTTTGCTTGTGTGTTTTGTGGTGTCTGTTTATTTGTTTGTGGTGTGTGCGTGTCTGTTTGTTTGTGTGTGTGTGTGTTGTCTGTTTGTTTGTTTTTGTGTGTGTGAGTGTCTGTGTTGTTGTGTGTGTGCGTGTCTGTTTGTTTGTGTGTGTGTGTGTGTCTGTTTGTTTGTGTGTGTGCGTGTTGTCTTGTTTTGTGGTTTGTGTGTTTGTGTGTGTCTTTTGTTTTGTTGTGTGTGTGTGCGTGTCTGTTTGTTTGTGTTTGGTGCTTGTCGTGTTTGTTGTTTGTGTGTCTGTTTGTTGGTTTGTGTGTGTGTGCGTGCGTGTCTATTTGTTTTTGCGTGTGTGCGTGTCTGTTTGTTTGTGTTTGTGTGTGTGTGCGTGTCTGTTTGTTTGCGTGTGTGTGCGTGTCTGTTTGTTTTTGTGTGTATGTGCGTGTCTGTTGTTGGTTTGTGTGTGTTGTGCGTGCGTGTCTGTTTGTTTTTGCGTGTGTGCGTGTCTGTTTGTTTGTGTGTGCGTCTGTTTTGTTTGTGTGTGTTTGCGTGCGTGTCTGGTTTGTATTGCGTGCGTGTCTGTTTGTTTGTGTTTGTGTGCGTGCATGCCTGTTTGTTTGTGTTTGTGTGCGTGTCTGTTTGTTTGTGTGTGTGAGTGCATGTCTGTTTGTTTTTGTGTGTGTGCCTGCGTGTCTGTTTGTTTGTGTTTCTGTGCGTGTCTGTTTGTTTGTGTGTGTGAGTGCATGTCTGTTTGTTTTTGTGTCTGCGTGCGTGTCTGTTTGTTTGTGTTTGTGTGCGTATTGGTTTGTTTGTGTGTGTGTGCGTGCGTGTCTGTTTGTTTGTTTGAGTCCGTGCGTCTCTGGGTTTTTTTGTGTGTGCGTGCGTGTCTGTTTGTTTGTGTGTGCGTGCGTGTCTGTTTGTTTGTGTGTGCGTGCGTGTCTGTTTGTTTGTATGTTTGTGTGTGTGCGTGTCTGTTTGTTTGTGTGCGTGTGCGTGCGTGTTTGTTTGTTTGTGTGTGTGTGTGCGTGCGTGTGTTTGTTTGTTTGAGTCCGTGCGTTTCTGGGTTTTTTTGTGTGTGCGTGCGTGCGTGTCTGTTTGTTTGTGTGTGCGTGCGTGTCTGTTTGTTTGTTTTTTTTTTTGTGTGTGTGTGTGTGTGTGCGCGTGTCTGTTTGTTTCGTGTCGCGTGCGTGTCTGTTTGTTTGTTGCAGACTGCCTGAAGTGGCTATTGCTCTGCCTGTGACGCAGGCCAGTGTTGAAAGAACATTCTCTGGGTTGCGCTACATCCTAAACGATTTAAGGTTAGGATTGAAGGAAGATATTGTTGATGCCATCATGGTTTTACGATATAATACATAAACTAAACTAGGGGGGGGGGGGGGGGGCACTCAGTAGAGCGCATACCTCCGCCCGAATATTTCATCAATTATTGACAGCGAGCTTCGCTCGCTGTCGCTTACCATAAGACCCGTGGAACCAAGTTTCCGCCTAAAAGTGTATAACTACTCCTAATTATTGTCGGATTGAACTGAAATTTGACATGCAAGTAGTGCTGTCAAAATCAATGGGGGTCGTCGGAAGAATTTTTTGCGTAAAACAAGCCCTTAATGAGTAATTAGCGTAAACTACTCCTAATTATTGTCGGGTTGAGCTAAAATTCGACATGCAAGTAGTGCTGTCAAAATCAACGGGGGTCTGTTAAACAAACTTTTTGCATAGAACAAGCCCTTAATGAGTAATTCACGTAATGAGTTAATTGGCTGGAACGTGGCTCTCTGTCACGTTCCAGCCGCAAAAACTGAGCCAAAAGCAAAGGGGCCAGAGGCTGGGCGTCTATACTTGAAAAAAAAAATATATTTTATATATATATATATATATATATTTATATATAATAATATATAATATAATATTATATATATATATATATATATATATGCATTATGCACTCAGTATGAGCGCATACCTCCGGCCGAATATTTCATCAATTGGTTGCCATGGCAACAGTTGTCAATAGATTTCATACAAAAATAAATCAGTTCTTCCTTATACCAAATAGACTTGGTATACCGAGTTTGGTCCAAATCTATTCGTAACTTTTCGAGAAATCTTGTACACTAACAAACAGACAGACAGACAGACAGACAGACCGGGGTGAAAACATAACCCTTCCAACTTCGTTGGCGGAGGTAATAAACCCTAAATTAGGTATATATATATATATATATATATATATATATATAGTTAATAATTTGTAAGTCTTGGGTATAGGATGTAATTATGAAATGTATGTAGTATATAGAGATAAATGGGTAGAAATTACTATGTGTTGTATGTACTACCTGCAAAAGTATGCGTATATTAATCACAATGGAAAATTATTGGTAATTTTGTCAATTATTGATTTTGTTTCTGAAAGTCAAATCTTTTTTGGGTACGAAAAATAGTTCGAAATTACGGTACGAAAACTAATCGTACCAGTACGGTACGATACAAATATTCAGGTACGTTACGGAATTACGGTACTGTATTTATCTGAGGTACGAATTACGAAAAATATTACCGTACCGTACCGTACTACATGCCCTGGTCGGAGGTCATTAGCGTTCAAATGACCCTCAACATCCTCAGCGAGACTCCTGACATACCTCTCCTTGTCTCTCCTCAGGAGGGTTCTAGTCCGGCGTGACAGTTGAACTGTCTGAGTGACTATTTATAAAAAGTGACTATTGCACATGTAGATACATTTAAAAGCCGGTTTTATAATAAAACAGCCAACAGTCTCTCGCATGACTCGATTGTTGTGTATATTTTTCAAGGCACACTCAAAACTCGTTTCTCACTCTTCAAGACTTCAAATTGTAATTATAGACGAAATGCCGTGGACACGTGGTTCAGAAGAATTTTCATAAATAAGGCGCGGGAGTGACCTCACGCCCCGCCCACCTGTGACCTGACTGTTGCTGCGGCTCCAGCGGCGGGCTGTTGTCCGCTCATCTATTACTGTTTTTATGTATATATGTGTATTTAGGTTGTTTGGCTCGTCTACGATTGATAATACACATAATTAAGTGTATACCAGCGATAGCCTGCCCTGGCGTCGGAGCCATGTTTGTTTACAGTCGCAGGAACAGCTGACTGGTAGTGCAGGAGAACGATTGTGATCGGTGTGTGTGTGACGGCTTGTAGTAAAAAAAATGTTAGTTTTTAGAAAGTTACTTGAAAAAATAGACGGAAAAGTGCTAGTGTTACGCCGCCTTTACCTAGTATAGAGACGGCGGAGATGACCCCCGTCGCGAAGGAGACCGACACAGGGATGGGCGACATGTGTCCTCCGCCCATCAGGAAGTCCTTGGTGTCCCGGCCTCTGCTCCTGAACCAATGATAGAATCCTGAAGGAGGGTAAAGAGAAAGAGATAAAAAAATAGTTAGAGTAGCTAAATCAACACTCTTCCTACAACCAAAATATGCAAGGAAGGAGAAAAATATTGAAAAACAAATTGAAGATGCTAAGGACCGAACTGACATATAAAAGAGGAGGAGAAGGAAGATCAAGTGTTCTTATCACTTACCTATACCAAGAGAGACGACCAAGGAACCCGTGAACACTAGGTAATCGGCGATGGTGAAGGTGGGAGCCACGTGCGTCATGGTGGATGGGTGTGCTTGGCTGGCGCGAACGAGCGAGGAACGTTTGTTGAGACCTGCGAGAGAAACGTTTGTCAAGACTACAACACAAGTACTGGAAAAAGAGAGAGAGGAGAGAGAGAGAGGGGAGAGAGAGAGAGAGAGAGAGAGAGAGAGAGAGAGAGAGAGAGAGAGAGAGAGAGAGAGAGAGAGAAGAGAGAGAGAGAGAGAGAGAGAGAGAGAGAGAAAAGAGAGAGAGAGAGAGAGAGAGGAGAGAGAGAGAGAGAGGAGAGAGAGAGAGAGAGAGAGAGAGAGAGAGAGAGAGAGAGAGAGACAGAGAGAAGAGGAGAGAGAGAGAGAGAGAGAGAGAGAGAGAGAGAGAGAGAGAGAGAGAGAGAGAGAGAGAGAGAGAGAGAGAGAGAGAGAAGAGAGAAGAGAGAGAGAGAGAGAGAGAGAGAGAGAGAGAGAGAGAGAGAGAGAGACTAAATATAATGAAACAGCCAAAAGATGAACAAATAAGTAGAGAAAGAAAATACTTCGTTACGGTAATTAAACAAATTGAGAAATGACTTGGAGGAAGTTAACGAAAAAAGACCTACTAAAGAGGAGATTAAAACAATGAGCCTCATTAAAACAATCACAGGCGTCACTTAAAAAAATCCTGCCTGTGCCATCACATAAGAACATAAGAATATAAGAAAATAAGGAAGCTACAAGAGGCCGTGAGACCTACACGAGGTAGTTCCTGTTACTTAACACTACCTACATCCACCTTTCATCCCCATCCATGAATTTATCTAGCCTCCCTTTAAATTTCCCTAATGACTACATAGTACTAACTACCTGTGTACTGAGTCCATTCCAATCATTTACCACCCTATTTGTGAACCAGTTTTTCCCTATTTCTTTTTAAAATCTACGCTTTTCCAGCTTGAATCCGTTACTTCTCGTTCTACCCTGGTTACTATAAATTATAGCCGTAAGAACTTTTCCTACCTCTCCTTTATTATATCCCTGCATCCACTTAAACACTTCTATCAGATCGCCCCTTACTCTGCACTTCTCGAGTGAGTGTAAATTTAATAGCTTCAATCTCTTCTCATAACTAAAGTTACGCATCCCTTGAATAATTTTGGTCATCCTTCTCTGCACTGATTTTAACAAGGCTATAGCCATCCTGTGATAATGTGGGCGTGGGCAATAATCACGGGCGAGGACAAACCATCACAGCCCTCTAGTGAACCTCCAGAACCGTATACCATCCCACCCCTGGAGGTCACTGTAACTATCTTAATCTATCTTGGTTAGCGAGATATGCAAGACTAACACGTTATAAGGGTGGATGGGTGGGTAAGAACATGCATGTATGTTTGTAGTTAATAACATCACACCCTCAATAGTGTATCTAACCTCTATATGTATATTCAGCATGCATTTCTATGTATACTTGGCTACAGGCGCTATAGGCCAAGATGTGAAAAAAAGTATGAGCTGACGCCAAGAGAACGTGCTTGCCCGGTATACATTTGAGTTGTAGAGGCGACACACTGAGCCTCCTTCTCCCCGTCCTCCTCTCCTACAAACATCAATATCATTAAGTAGTAGGCGTCCACCCTCAGGTGTGGAACGTGTTCGAGCGAGGGAGCGCATATATGTATCAAAATTAAAAGATATGAATGAAAATCCTTACTAACAGCTAAAAAGGTACAGTGTGCCATCCCACTTGCCAGATAATAGTGCACACTTTCTATCTAACTTACTCTCCAAAGTGTGCATTATTATCTAGGGGCTTTGGACCCTCAATTTTTATTTTGGTCTTTTGACCAGTATGCTTCATGCCAATTGTCACCATCAGCAATTTGGTCACTCTCGTTTCCAACGGCTTCATTCACCTTGGTCGAACCCATGAGGTTCGCATACCTGGGAGCTCTGCTGTAGGACACATAAGGCAATCCCTGAATAATCAGGAGGCATTCATTAACTATTCAACAGGACCAAGGTTCACAATGACCTTGTCCAAGGTAGCCCCTTGACTTTTGTGTATTGTGATAGCATATGCTGGAACCAGGGGCAGCATTGTCCTTGAGCAGGTTACTTTGTTTTCAATCCATGTCTTTGTAATTGGTGTGATTGGAACACATTGTGGTTCTTCCTCCTCCTTCAAGAAGGAAGGAGCTCTGTATTTCGGGAAATGCACAATGACTGCAACTGGCAGTTCCAGTGGTTTCTCACCACTCTTGTACAGTAAGTACCACTTGATTTTGGTCTAGCTTTAGTTACAATCCAAGCGTTTTTTAAGTTCTGGGTCAAAAACTTACCTATGAAATCACAGAGTAGAATTTGGAGGCTGTTATTCTTCTTCATTATCTGGCAGATGTCTCTTGAAGACAGAAGGTTTAAGAACATAAGAAAATAAGGAAGCTACAAGAGGCCGCGAGGCCTACACGTGGTAGTTCCTGTCACCTAACACTACCTACATCCACCTTTCATCCCCATCCATGAACCTATCCAGCTTCCCTTTAAAGCTCCCCAATGACTCAGCACTAACTACCTGTCTACTGAGACCATTCCATTCATTCACCACCCTATTTGTGAACCAGTTTTTCCCTATTTCCTTTCTAAATCTACGCTTTTCCAGCTTGAATCCGTTACTTCTTGTTCTACCCTGGTTAAAAGCCGTAAGAACTTTTCTTACCTCTCCTTTATTAAATCCCTTTATCCACTTAAAAACTTCTATCAGATCGCCCCTTACTCTGCGTCTCTCGAGTGAGTGTAATTTTAATAACTTCAATCTCCTCTCATAACTAAAGTTACGCATCCCTTGTATCATTTTGGTCATCCTTCTCTGCACTTTTTCTAACAACACTATATCCATCCTGTAATATGGAGACCAAAACTGAACTGCATAGTATAGGTGAGGCCTGACTAGAGCCAGATAAAGCTTTAGAATAACTTCCGCACTTCTACTTTTAACACTTCTGGTAATGAATCCTAATACTCTATTAGCTCTATTTCTGGCCTCAATACATTGTTTCCTAGGTCGGAGGTCTGGGCTCACCCTCACTCCAAGATCTTTTTTACCTTCTGATCTTTTCAGCGATACATTGCTTATGGTGTATCTATTACCAGGGTTTTTTCTACCAACATTCATAACGCTACATTTATCAATATTAAATTCCATCTGCCATCTGACTGTCCACTCGTTAAGTTTATCTAAGTCTCCCTGCAATATGTTTACGTCAGACTGTGATCCAATAATCCTACCTAACTTAGTGTCATCAGCAAACTTGCTGATATCACTGCTAATCCCACTATCCAAGTCGTTGATGTAAATCAAAAATAGTAATGGGCCCAAAACAGACCCTTGTGGAACTCCACTTGTCACCAGTCCCCATTGAGATGCCTTACTAAAGTCCAGATATATTATATCATAATCCTTATCATTATCTGCCGTCTCATAAACTTTCCTATAAAAACTCAATAAATTGGTGAGACATGACCTACCCTTGGTGAATCCATGTTGTGAATCATTGATCAAACTATGTTTATCTAAGTGCTCTCTAATGTTTTTTGCAATAATAGATTCCAATAATTTACCCACCACTGATGTTAGACTTACGGGTCGATAATTTGACTTTAGTCCTCTGTCTCCCTTCTTGAATATGGGAACAACATTTCCTTTCCTCCACAATAATGGCACATCGCCTATCTCAATCGATTTCCTAAAAATGTGCACTAACGACTCACTAACAACCTCCTTGCATTCCTTTAATACCCTGGGATACACTTCATCTGGTCCTGGCGATTTAAATGTTTTCATTTTTTCTATACCCTCCTCCACCATTTCCCTAGTTATCACAATATCTTTGAGTTTCTCCTCATTGCTTCCTTTGAACCTCTGTTCACTATCAGGTATCGTCTGTGTATCCTCCTCCGTAAAAACACTTAAGAAATAATCATTTAGGAAAACCAACAGCTTACTGTCAATTAATGAATCCAGAACACTCAGTTAAGGTTTTAAATTGATTTTGAAGACTATTTGTCAATTTCAACCTTTGTTTCTTTTTGCAAAGCAAAAATATTTCAAATCCAAATTTTTGTTATTGTTTTGGTTAGCCTGCTTAATGGATCAGTGCTACCAGATAAGTCAGAAATGATAAGGCCAAATATGTTTTTGAACGCGGTTTTTTGCTTTTTACTGAAAAACCGTGCAGATTTTTGGATAACTTATGAAATGAACAAATTTGACAAATTAAAAGATCTTTCCAATGAGGTATATTGGACTAAGATCAGATACCGGGAAACAGAAAATTTGTATTCTTTTCTGCTAAACATTTTGTGGCCGCATCCAGTATTTGCCCGTTTGTTGGATAACGGTGGCGATTTTGGGTGAGTGTTTTAACTTTAAAAAGTTGGCAAATTAAAATATCTTTCCAATGAAGTATAGTGGTCCCCGATCGGACACAGGGTGTTGAAACGGACCCACTTTTGGTGCTGACATTTTAGTTTTTTGGCACTTTTGGAAACAAAAGTGGCGAATTTCCAAAAGTTTTATAACATAACCCCCTATTACTTTTGCATCAGCTTTCCAACGATATGCGTAAGTTTGCTGTATCTCAAAGGGTGTAGAAATGGACCCACTTTTGGTGCTCCCTCACTATACAGGTACTAACTATTATGAACACACGCACACAGTACTTATCATGACTGTCTAATAGTGTTCTCGCTCGGTCGGGATTCGCCCTCCCTCGCTCGAACAATAATGGGATACCCTTCCTCCCCTCTACCATAAACCCCCTTCCCACTCCCGCCCCTTCCAGCATCGCACTTTTCTTTGACGCAGAGTGCGCTCTCTCCCTTTGATAGCTACGCCTGGGTTCACTCTAACGCATGCGCCGCGCTCACACATTCCAGTCCAAAGAGTAGAGTGTAATTATTGTGACAACGTGACGGTAAAAAGAGTAAAATGAGTTTTGACATGTATTTTCTGCTTTTTGAATGTACAATTTTGTACATATAGATAGATTCGTTTGATTTTTTTTAGTTCGATTCTTGGTTGGCGTCCCGTTTGGCTTAGGTCTAGTAGGGAAATACGTGACCCACAGCCCTGCAGCAGAGTCTTCGAAGTAAACAAGTCATCAAGGCCACCACCACCGCCCGTACTCACCGCCCCACCTACACCGACACCACCACCAAACCCTCATTTGATAGGAATGGACATACAAATTTGAGCGGGGGTGTCGGAGTTTTAGATGTCGCCCCCATTTTAGAGGGTCGCATCGCGGCTGAAAACGTACGATCTTCAGTTCAGTTTTTAAATTTTCCCGCTCAGGATGGGTGTGAGTTGCACAGCACTATTTTAGGGATGGGCCGCTGTGATGTATTTTCCATTCTATCATCCATCCCCTGTGGTTTTTTTGCTATAATTATTGCAGCAAGGAAAAACACCAATCAACGCGTTTCGTTGGCAATGAGCCGGTGCAGTGCGGCAAGCGGCCTCTCGGGCTGTTTGAACTCTTTTCCTGGGCGGGAAACTCAACCATGTCCTCATACCATGAAAAATCATACCATGTCAACTCATACCATGAAACTCATCCCATGGTAATTAATACCAGGGGAACTCATACCCAGGGTAGCTCTACCTGTATATTCTTTACCAGTCAATTAACCCAAAAAACAACTCATACTATGAAAATTAATACCAACTATTTCAATGTAAAATTAAAACGATGCAATGACAAGCAATGCAATGCGATGCTCTACTATGCACATTCATATGCGAAAAACATTTTTACCTGGGGTCGGAATGTTGTCCGGGGTATAAATTTAGCATGGTATAAATTAAACGGTATGAATTGCCCGGGGTAGAATTGTCGGGTTTAAAAATTGCCGGGGTATGATTGTCTGGTATAAATTGCCCGGGGTATAAATGTTGGAAGAATTTCGGGGGTAGAATTGTTCTGGTAGAATTTGACCGGGTATGAATTGTTGGTATAAATTGTCAGTGTAGAATTGTCGGTATAAATTTTCCCAGGGTATAAGTCTGGGAATTGCCGGGGTAAAATTTTTTGGGTATAAAGTCCAGTGTATGAATTGTCGGGTATAAATTTTGCCGGGGGTATAATTGTCTGGATAAATTTGACCAGGGTATGAATTTTTTGGATAAATTGTCCAGTGTATGAATTGTTGGTAAAAATTTGGCCCGGGGTATAAATTTGTTGGTATGAATTACCGGGGGTGAATTGTCTGTATGAATTGCCCGGGGGTATAAAATTGTCGATTTTGAATTGACCGGGGTGTGAATTGTTGATATGAATTGCCCCGGGGTTGAATTATCGGGTATGAATTGCCGGGGTAGAAATGCGGGTATGAATTTTCGGGGGTATAAATTGTCCGGGGATAAATTAGCATGGTTTAAATTTTTTGGGGGTATGAATTGCCGGGGGTATAAATTTGCCCGGGGGTCTGAATTAGCGGGGGTAGCTTTGCTGGTATGAACTGTCCGGGGTATGATTTGGCCTGTCACCTCCAACATCATGTCTGTGTCAGAAAAGTTTTTCAAGCTTAGTTTTAATCAAGGCTTTTTTAAAAAGGGAAAGCCCTTTTGAATTTGGATCCTTTTTTGCGCGGCACTTTAAAATTTCTGATTTCCTCGATTTAAGCAGATAGCAGACAAATTCAACATTTTTCTTAAGGAATAACTTTTTTTTCTGTATTTTCCCAAATATAGCAATTAGGTCAATTTTTCTGTAGTTTTATAAGAGAAAAAGCCTTTCCGTTTATTCGAAGGGGATATTAAAAATTTTCCCCTTTTAATTTATATTTATACTGCATGTTTTCAACTCATAATATATAAACTAAATTTAACATGAGATGAAGCTGCCTTTCCCGCTTATATATTTTTTAAATGATATAATTGATTTTTAAAAGTCAGAACGTGAGATTTTAAAAAATAAAAAAAATTTTTGGGGGACAGCTCTTTACCCAAATTTATTATGGGGTGGACACATCAAAAAAGGTAGATGGCACTGATTGATTGATTTAATGCCAAAAAGGGAAATTTCCACTTAACTCTAACCTCATTAGATATAATGGAAATTTGGAAAAACTCTGACTCATACAGATAGAGAATAGATAGAAGATAGATATATTATATATAATAGCAAATTTTATAAAATAAATATATAATATATAATTTTTCAATAAAATATATATTATAATATATATATATAATATATATAAATATAAAAATAAAATAAAAACAATATATAAAATAAATTTTTTTAATAAAAAAATATCAATATATATATAAAAAAAATAATAATAAAATATTATTAATTTTAAATATATATATATAAAAAATATATAAATAATTATATTATAATATAGATAAATATTAATATCAAAATAATTTAAAAATAATTTATATAAAATTAATAATATAAATATTATAAATATATAAATAAATATAATATATAATATATAGATATATATTAATAATAATATAATATATAATATAATAATTAATAATATATATAAAAATTATTTTTAATATAAAATAATAAATATAAATAATATAATAAATATATATATAAAAAAAAAAATAAAAAAATATATATATTTTAATAAAATAAAAATATATATATAGAAAATATTTTAATAATCAATATATATAAATATTATAATAATATATATATATTATATAAAAATAAATATATATATAATATATAATATAATATATAAAAATAGAAAAATGAATATTAATAATATATAAATTTATAATATAATATAGAATATATAATATATATAAATATTTTAAATATATATATAATATAAAATATATATATAAAATATTATATATTATAATATATAATAATAAAGAAAATATAATTATATATATATATTTTTTATATATATATATAATATATATATAAATTAAAAGATATTTATTAAATATATCAAATATTAATATTATATAATTATTTATTTTTAATATCTATTATATTTAATAAATATATATTAGGTTTAAAAATATATAATTATGATATATATTGTTTTTTTATATATATATAAAATAATATATATTATATATATATAATATATATAATATAAATATATATATTATATATATATAATATATATATAAATTAAATTATATAATATATATATTATTAAAATAAAAAATTATAATATATTATTTAAATATATAAAAATATATTTTAAAAAAATATATATTTAATTTATTTATATTAATATAAAATTTATAAAATTTTAAAATATTTATTATATTATAAAAATTTTATTATATTATATAATTTAATTATATATAAATAATATAATTAATATAATATATATAAAATTTTTAGATATAATATATATAATATATATATATATATAAATATATATAATATAAAATATATATATATATATATATTATTTTATATAATATATTTATATATATATATATATTTTTAAATAAATTTTATATTATTAATATATATTTTAAAATATATATATTATATAATATATATATAAAAGTTTATAAAATATTTATATATTATATTTTAAATATATATATTATATATATATATATATTATATATATATATAATATTTTAATATAGATAATATATATAAAAATTTATTTTAAAATATATATAATAAATATATATATATA